>JAVKPL010012982.1:0-65711 GCA_032173675.1 Gastrolobium villosum | reverse complement strand
TGGAAATTCGGGACAAGATTGGAGTAGAAAACAAAGTGGCTGATCATCTCTCTAGAATCCAGGCAAAAGAACTACAAGATAGTTCAGAGAAAGAAATCAATGATTATTTTCCTGATGAGAAGGTGATGGCAGTCTTTGTTCCTCCATGGTTCGCAGATTTTGCCAACTACAAAGTGGTAAGAGAGTTGCCTCCTAACCTTACAAGGCAACAACAGAAGAAATTTCTGCGAGATGTAAGACGATACTTATGGGAGGATCCACATCTATATTTCCAATGTGCTGATGGGATCATTCGCAGATGTGTTCCGGAGTTTGAAGTGAGCCAGATTTTATGGCATTGCCATTCTTCTAACTATGGAGGCCATTTTGGGGGCAATAGAACCGCGCAGAAGGTTTTGCAAAGCGGTTACTACTGGCCAACACTTTTTAAGGATGCAAGAGATTGTGTAGAAAAATGTGATAAATGTCAGAGGACAGGAAACATCTCACGCAAGGATGAGATGCCTCTGAATAATATTTTAGAGGTGGAACTATTTGATGTTTGGGGCATTGATTTTATGGGTCCATTTCCATCTTCTTATTCCAACCAGTATATCCTTGTTGCTGTGGATTATGTTTCTAAGTGGGTAGAAGCTGCTGCTCTTCCTACTAATGATGCTAAGGTGGTTGTAAATTTTCTAAGGAAGAATATTTTTACAAGGTTTGGAGTGCCTCGAGCTATCATTAGTGATGGGGGTACTCACTTTTGTAACAAACATTTTGAGAGTTTATTGGTTAAATATGGGGTGAGACACAAGATAGCCACACCATATCATCCTCAAACTAGTGGGCAAGTGGAAGTCTCTAATAGGGAGATAAAGAGAATCCTAGAAAAGACAGTAGGGATTTCTAGGAAAGATGGGGCCAAAAAGCTTGATGATGCACTTTGGGCATACAGAACTGCATTCAAAACTCCAATCGGCATGTCACCTTATCAATTGTGTATGGCAAACCTTGTCATTTACCCGTAGAGTTAGAACACAAAGCTTTGTGGGCTACAAGGTTTTTAAATTTTGAACCATCCGGAGCTCAAAAGAAGAGAATATTGCAGTTAAATGAGCTAGATGAGTTCAGAAGAACTGCTTATGAAAGTGCACAAATTTATAAAGAAAAGACAAAGTTGTGGCATGATAACAGGATCAAGCACAAAGAGTTTGCACCTGGTCAACAGGTATTATTGTACAACTCTCGACTGAAGTTGTTTCCAGGAAAACTTAAATCTCGTTGGTCTGGTCCCTTTATAGTGAAGAATATATTTCCATATGGTACCATTGAAATCTCTCCCCTGGATAATGAGAGATCCTTTAAGGTAAATGGAAATCGGCTCAAGTTTTACTATGGAGAACCTGTGAATAGAGAGATAATTTCTGTCTCTTTAACTTCACCTGATTAAACGTGGTTCCAGTCAGGCTCGTGACGTTAAACAAGCGCTTGCTGGGAGGCAACCCAGTGGAAATTTTAAAATTTTCTTAGTTTAAATCTTATTTTTAATTTTTAAGTATGACAAAGAATCAGAAATAATCTGAAATTTTTAAAGTCCACGCTCGCAGCGTGGTTCCCACGCTTGCAGCGTGGAAATTGAAAAATTGGCAGAGAGTTCCGCGCTGATAGCGTGGAACCCGCGCTATCAGCGCCGAAAATAAAAAAATTGGCAGTGCTACCCGCGCCAGCAGCGCGGGAATGGCGCTTGGAGCGCCAGAGGAGAATTTGTGGCAGTGGACACCGCGCTCACAGCGTGAAACCCGCGCTGTGAGCGCGGGAATCACGTCAGGATTTTTAAAAGAGGGCTATCCCTATTTTTCCTCACTCATTCTTCTCCCTCTCTCTCTGCCGCCAGCAACACCCCTTCCCCTTCCCCCTTCTTCTTCTCCATTCTCCTCTCCCCATTTTCTTTTCTTCTTCCACTTCCCTCATCACCACCATCTTCCTCTCCATTTTGTTTCCTTCTCACACACACACACACTTCCCTCACTACCCATACCCCCATATTTTGTACACCCGTTCATCACCACCATCTCCCTCAACCATTGAAGGGTTAGGGTTAGGGTTCTAAAAACTTGAGGCTTCATCACTGCACATAAAGGGTTGTAGAATTTTTTTTACTTCTTCAAATGGCAGGAGAAAAGGTAAGTCTTCAACCATTTGTTTTTACATTTGAATTACCATTGGTTGATTGAATGATGATGGTGGGTTTTGGATGTTGCATGCTAAGTGTTCGATGAAATGCTTAAGTTAAATTTTTTTTCTTCCAAATGCACATGGACAATGAGATGTTGGATGGTGGTTGAAATATTTTGTCTATACAAAAATAGAAATGCATGCTAGGTATTTGATGATTCACTTCATAGGAAAATTCAATTACCTAAAGTATGAATGTGTGGTAAAAATGTACACATGCCACTGTTGTGATTCTATTTTTGTACACATAACATGTCTTTGCTGTAATATTGGTGTCAGGAATTTAATTCTGATGTCCAATACTATTTGGGTCTGCCTCATTATTACTGGTATGTAATATTATGAGATGATTGGGCTGAGTACAATGTTGACCTATAATATGCATGAAATAAATCTGGGAATTGTCATTGGTTGTCTATAATCTAGATTAGTTTGTTGCTGAGGACAGCAACATTCTAAATCTGGGAATTATCGCATAGATGCTGAATGCAAGATTGCGAGGTTGATGAATATTGTGGAACTACACCATACACCATGAAAAGGACGTCTTGTATTGAAAAAAAAATTCTCAGGTTCAAATATGCTTGATTAAATTCTGGATGCATAAACTGCTAGCATGATATTGTATAGGCAATTTCTTTCAACTAGTATGTCTGAATTTTTATGTTTGAATGATTAATAAATGCCTAAATGATTATTTTGGAAATCTAGTTTGACATCATAGCTAGTGAGTTTTTGTGCCCAAACACTTATTCTGAGAGACTTCACTTTGATAACATTCTAGAACTTGCTCTGTTTCTCTGAGATGCATGATATGATTGAATTGATTAAGGCAAAATCTTATTCTGTTAGCCATGGCCAAATTACCCACCTATATGAATCTTTCCACTGCTAACCCCTTTGTGCCTAAGCCTGTTTGTTCATAATTCCTGCTGATTGCGTAGCCATATTCCTATTGTCTTACCTTAATTGAGATTGAATCACTGATGTTTGTTTTGAAATATAACAAAGAAATTGAGGTAAGCTCCACAGAGGTCAATGTAAAAGGCGACTGAATTGTGCCCTTAAAATAAAAGGAAAAAGCAAAAGGAAAAGGGTGAATGTAAAGAAAATATGGCTGAAGGAATTAATTCCCGAAATTCTGTGGGAATATTAGTGGAGCAAAAAAATGAGTTGAAGGTGTTAAAAATGAAATAATATCAATTTTTTCAATCTCATTATTACTTGAGCTACTATCCATAAAATCCTACCCCTTAGCCCGGCCAAGTTACAACCTGCGAAGTCTTTTTGATCAATTATGCATGTGTTAATGTTCCACAACTTTAGGAACTTGAGAATATGAGCAAGCTTATGGTAATGTTGTTGCTGTGATAGATTGAGTGATTGTCAAATCCCCCAAACACTTGAGTATTGAACATTAATTATCTGGGTAAGGGGTGTGCAAACTAGATTCTGATCTTTTCATAAAAGGCATTGTTAAAAATTCTTTGCATTGATTGAAGCATACTTAGGGTGATAATCTGTTGGCTGTACAATGTTATGTTGGATTAATTTGTTTCCTGGATTTAGTCTTGTACATTGCTAGGGACAGCAAAGTTCAAATCTGGGAATTATTTGATACGCGATCAGCATATAGGAAATTATAAGACGAAAAGAAGAAGAAAGTGACTCAATCAATGCAAGAAAGGCAGAGAAAAAGATTAAAAGCATCCAAAGTCTGAATATCAAGGAAAATGCATAAAAGAAGGCAAAAACATTGCAAAAGAGTCCTAGGTTCCCACGCTCACAGCGTGGGAATGACGCTCTGAGCGTGGAAGGAGGAAATTTGGCAGAAGGTCCTGCGCTGAGCGCGCGAGATCCGCGCCATCAGCGCGGGTGGGCAGAATCTGGCAGAAACTCCCACGCTCTGAGCGCGGGAGTGGCGCTCTGAGCGTGGGAGGCGCGAAAGGATGGAAATTCAAATTTCACATTTTAGGTCAAAGTCTCTTATAAAAAGAGACTCAACCCTTGAAAAAAACATCACATCAGAATACACACAAGACCTAGAAGGAGCAGATCCGGCTGAAGGAGGAGGGCGTTCTTCGCGTTCATCATTCCTTTCTTGTATTCTTCTTCTTCTATTTTTATTTTCAGTTCATGTTGAAATCAGATCAGCGATCATGATGTTGATTGGCTAGATCTATTTCTGTAGTCAGGGGCATGATCCCTTTGTGAACAATTGTTACAAGGATTGAATCATTATATGTATTGATTTTAATATATTTCATCTTTATCTTGCGCGTATTGATATTATTTCTGTTAGATCTGATCAACCTAATAGGGAATGATAGTCTGGGGATCAGGGTTCGCAATAGGAATATTGGAATACTGATCCTGAAAGGGGATAAAGATGACTCTCCATGCATGTTCTAGGAATAGACTTGTATGGATTGCAGTCGTGGAATTTATCTACATAATGCTTATTTTCAGGCGGGATTACTAAGGGATTAGGGTTCCAACTGAAGTAAAGGGTTAGATCGCCAAGGGATTGGGATCTAACTAATTATTTCTAAAAAGATGATAATTTGTCTGAGTTGTTAATTTCAATAAGTATTGTGAATCAATCCAAAGTAAAATTAGGAACAATTGGTGAATGTACCCTGGCTACAGTCTTCTTCATCACTTCTTCTACAAAAACATTTCTTCATTTATTTTAAGTCTTTTTCAGGAAAACCTAAAAACAAGTCTTTACATTTTTTTTACCATAGTGTGGAAACACAAATCGATTAATCTAAATTAAGAGGACTGGTTATAGTAGTAATTGTTTTCCAATCCCTGTGGAGACGATCTTATTTATCACTTTATTACTTGGAACGATCGGTGCACTTGCCGATTACGCAACATACAGTTAAGTACTATGTGTACTAGAGACTGTAAGTCAATCCAAAGAAGGACAGATGCACTAATTGGGGGGAACAATGGATATGGTGATCCTAAGTTGTATCTCATATGATATGAGATAGGATTGTTAAAGGTCAAGATTTTTGGTGCATACATGACTGTATGTGGCATTATTATGCCAGTGATTAGAACAAGTAGAGGCACGAGTGTATGTTTGTGCTTATTCTGTTTTGACTGCAAGAGTGAAATTATTTGTTCTTGGATCGAGAACATAAGTTTGAACATTTATTCGTGTGATGAGCTGCTAGAGATAGCTGAGAGATCGACTCCTTTTGGAAATGGTCCAACGATGAGTGAACGATCATGTGATTGAATTGGTAAGCTTGTGCAAATTGAAGGTAGGATATCATAATAGTATTTTACCTGGACAATGAGCGTTTTAAAAGGGTCGAACTTGTAACTACACAAGTTGTATCAGTGCATCAAGTTGGGGGTCGAGTGCACTCGATAGAATCACTCAATACAAAGGATAATGTTAATCCAATCACAGGTACGAAGATTAAAAGACTTACAGGATGAGTCTAATCAGTTTCCTTGTGTGTAAGGATTAGGTGCATAGACCTAGTGTAATATTTATTGAAAGAAATTTGTGATAGTGCCACCTATGGATATTCCTTTGAGGGTGTGCTAGCCTGGGGAATGACCTGGTTGCATAGGTATTCTCGTGATGGCTGGAGGCCTGGGGAATGACCTGGTTGCATGGGTATTCTTATGATGGCGCGACAACCTGGGGGAATGGCCTGGTGGTATGAGCAATCTTGTAACGGCAAAAGGCCTGAGGATTTGCTTGATTGAGAGTGATATAATTGTGGGTATAATAAATTGATAATGAGTTTATTGAGTGAGTTTATTGGCTATAGGAAAATGTTATTAAATGGAATATCCCTGGAGGGGATGTGTCCGAAGAGTGTGGCTATTGAAAGTTCCATGTGGATACAACTTTGAGTTAAGACTTATCGGGTGGTCCTGGTGTGCCGAGTGCACAGTGCAATTTATTCTTGATTGCATGATGATGAGATGTTGGATTGATAAACAAGATTTCAATTTTTCCAATTTGAGGAAACTAAGTTACATATTCATGATGACATGAATATGTGTGGGCCTTGGCTAAGGTGTAAAAGGTGAGATACCTTATCGACTATAGAAAATTAAGATGCCTTCTTTGTGGCATCATAAGGGCGAGGTTGTCCTGGATGTACTGGCTAGTGAATGAAAATATACTCTATTAAGGTTATCTGAGAATTTGGGTTTTCCTTATAGGAATGGTTTCTATGAGTGATGATTCTCGGAAGTACGCGAATAGAACCTGATTAAAAGAATTGAATTCTTTGAGTAAGATTCGTAGAGGTGCCAAAATAGAGAAAGAGAAATTCTGATTAAGAAAGATGTGAACATGGTATAAATATGGTTATTGAAATGATGCAATTATTATATAGATGTATGTTATGTGGTGTATTACACACAATATGTTAATTCCTGAGTGTAGTGTGAAGCTGCACAAGATGGTAATTCCCGAGTGTGGGTATAAGGTAGATATCTTATGCTTCTTATGCATGTAGCAGATTGGCGTAAATCATGCATTTTCTGGTCAGTAGACTTATTAGCACATATACATGATATATATATATATATATATATATATATATATATATATATATATATATATGTTGTTGCATCGTATGGACTTCTACTGCTTATACTATGAAATGTGAGTATAAAGATAAAGAGTTGTGTACTTAGTGAAAGAACTAATGTACAAATGCAAAATTATGTGATGTTCTTGTTCAACACCCTTAGATTGATATCGATAAAAGGTAAAGTTTTCTTCAGGTATCAATATATGAAAAATGAAATCGAAAAGTTTGTTAAGAAGTGTCTATTATGTCAGAAAGTTAAGATTGAACACCATAGACCTGGTGGTTTGCTTCAACCTCTGGATATTCCGGTGTGGAAGTGAGATTGCATTTCCATGGATTTTGTTGTTGGGTTGCCCAGGACTTAGGCTGGATATGATTCTATATGGATTATTCTTGATTTGCTTACGAAGCCTGTCAATTTTTTGCCAGTGAAGGTGACTTTTACTACAGAGTAGTTGGCTCCACTCTATTTGAAGGAGATTGTGAGACTTCACGGGGTGCCTGAGAGCATTGTGAGTGATCGGGACCCGAAGTTCACATCTCGCTTCTTGGGAGCACTGTAGTAGGCTTTTAGTACTCAGCTAAGACTGAGCACGGCTTGTCATCCTCAGACTGATGGTCAGACAGAGAAGACTATTCAGACCCTGGAGGATATGCTGAAAGCCTGTACCCTGGAGCAAGGTAAGGTATGTGATAGGTACCTTCCACTGGTAGAGTTCTAGTATGATAATAGTTTTATTCCAGTTTGGGTACGGTACCTTATGAGGCTTTGTATTACCGGTGGTGTAGATCACTGATTTGTTGGACTGAGGTTGAAGAGGGACAATTGATTAGACCATATTTGGTACTTGATACTTCTAATAAGATCAGAATGATCAGAGATAAATTGAAATAGTCACAGAGTTGCCAGGAAAGTTATTATAATCATAATCATCGACCTCTGGAGTTTGCAGAGGGTGAGCATGTTTTTATGAGATTATCACCTGTGACAGGTGTGTGGTGTACTCTTGGAGTAAGAAAGCTAAGTCTCAGATATATCGGACCCTATCAGATAATAAAAGGATGGAACTGGTTGCATATTAGTTTGGATTGCTTCCATAATTATTGGTATTTGTGATGTATTCCACTTGTCTCAACTTCAGAGAGATATTTGGGATGAATCCCATGATGTACAGTTTGACGAGGTTCAGATACGGGAAGATCTTAGGACTTCCGTGGGGCCATGGAAAATTCTTGGCAGAGATGAAAGAAAGCCGAGAAATAAGATAATCCCTATGATAAAGATTAAATAGGAAGGTAGGACACCTGAGGAGACTACTTGGGAGCGTAAGGATGATATTCTCCTGATATATCCGGAACTTGTTTTCCGGGTATGATCCTAATTTTGCGGACAAAATCCTAAAAAGGTGGGGTGAGTATAATAACCCTCATTAGTAGTTGTGGATTTAATATTGAAGAATAATTATAAGAAAAAGAAATAAAGTCACATTTGGTGAAAAATGAGTTAAAATGATAGTTAAGGGGGTGAAAATGCGGGCAAATAAAATTATCCAAAAAGTGAAAGCAAAGTTATAAACATGACTAGGAAAATATTCTAGTCCATTGGGTAAAGTTTGGTAATGAATGAAGGTGTGTAGATAGATAAGCTTATACCCGTTGGTATAATGAATTGATTTAAGTGACTTACTTTAGTCACTATTCCCCATTCTTCTCGTCTTCATTCCACGGGTAGGCACAGAGGAGAAAAGAATGAAAATAAGGATTTTGGTTTAAAATCTTCCAAAATTCATAACTTGAGTTAGAGAATTCCAAATCACTTTGTTCCAAAGCCAACTTGTGAGAAATTTCAAGAGGAATCCATTGGTACCAGTATTTATGGGTGGGTTTCACTGTAGAGAGAGATATTCCTCCTTTAAATTTCGGATTTCATGGATATTATGGATTTTGATGAAGTTTGAAGCCATGGAAGCTTGAAGTAAGCCTTCCCCTTCGTTCTAGGTAAGCTTATGTTGAAAAGTCCTAATTTTCTTTGAGTTTTGAGGAATATTTGATATAGTTTTCAATTTTGAAAGTTTGATTTGATTGAGCATGTTAGAGCTTGATTGAGGCTTGGCTCATGTTGACAAAAGTGTTCATATGATGATTTTAACGGTGAAAATGTATTTGGAAAATTTGAGATACCGTATTTTTGAATAGTACCGTATACGTGAATAGTGAATAGTACGTGTACATGAATAGTACTGTATGGATGAACAATACCGTATGCATACATTGATGTTGTATACTAGTGTGTTCCTTGGTTATACAAGAGCATGGACATTGAGCAAGGCTGTTAATCAATTGAGATTGAGGTGAGTATCAAACAATGGTTTGATGTGAAAATTATATGAAATGCATATATGTTTAATTATGATAAATTCACCATGGATAGATGCGTTGGTCATCTGTTGAGTATTTTGTTGGCTTATGGACCTTTTGACTTGGAAGAGGCTAGGAAAAAAGTTATTTCAGGTAAGCTTTCGGTCCTTGGGGTTAATCCCCCTTTTGTTCCAGCAGACTCTGATGGAGGGTGATAGTTTGATATGGTATGTTAAAATATAATTTGTTATATGTTGCATGTATATGTATGTATGTTTGTGTGCCACACAAGACGGTGTTTCCTTGTGTAAGGCATAAGACGATGTTTCCTTATGCATAGTATGAGACGGTGTTTCCTTATACGGTATGTTGCAAGACGATGTTTCCTTGCGTAATGCATACTTGTTATATTCTCTGGCCAGTAGGATTACATTATTGCACACTGCATTGTCATACATATTCTGATGCATGCATGGATTTTTATACCGTGCTTATACCATAAGTGAGCTTAGGGGTGGAGGAGCCCTCTAAGGGTCCCTAGCTTACCGAGGTAATTATATTATCTCACCCCGCGTTATGGGGATTACCATTTCAGGTACAAGAGCTGATGGTGCTGAGGTATCACGTGGCAAGAGGCCAGATGCGAGATATTACCCGACGTGATAGTTAGGATTAACATATATACCACGTTATTCTTTTAGAGAGCATAGGTAGTGTCTATGCCATGTCGAGAGTCTGTATATTCTGTTAGTGATGTATAATCAGGTATGTTATTTATTTAATTGCATCTTTTCTGGTTATTTGATGTAATTATATAAGTAACATCATGGACTTTATTTAGAGAAAGTATGATTATGAGATAACCTATGCCATGGATGGCTGGGTAATATGGTTTATGTCTTGATTATAATGAACTGTCAATCAGGTAGAAATTATCTTGGTGGGACCCCAGTGGTCCAAAATACAGAGGAAATGTTGTCCGTTTTATTTTGGCCATGGAAGTGAAAAAGGTTGCAATACATAAGGAAAAAGAGAAAATTTATTCAGTTAGATTTCGCATTAATTAAGTTGAAAATGCTGCGCTTACTATCATATGAATGTTAATTAACCGGCTGCAGATGGGGCGTTACATGTTCCTAGAACCACAACCAAGTTACCCCTCCCATCCACAACACCCGAGACTTCCTAGTGTGCTCCTATCCGGATTATACACCACGACCCTGGGTCACCTGGAACTCCCTCTCGGAGACCTATCCCATGGAATTCTGGAACTTGCTCGAAGGCTAACTATCTACTGGCCAGAGATTCGGTAAATAAGTACCCTCATAAATGCTAGATGCATGCTTATGCTGTTCTACACTACTCTTAGCACATGCTTCCTCTGTAAATGGCTAAAAGGCACATAAAGGAAATCATGCCAACTTCATGATTCCAATGCTTTAGTCCATCAAATTCAAGCTTATCACACACCTTTAATCCAAGATTCATTAATTCATATATACGGTACTGTTCATCTCTACAGTACTATTCATGTATACATCACTATTCACGTATACGACATTATTCAAAGATACGGTATCTTTAATTTTCCAAATACATTTTCACCGTTAAAATTCTTATCTAAACACTTTTCCTAACATGAGCTAAACCTGAATCAAGTTCTAACATGCTCAATCAAACCAAATTTTTAAAATGAAAACCTAAATTCAATCTTCATAAAAACATGAAAAGGAAGATAATTTCTTACCACAATGCACTCATCTTAGCTCCCATAGCCTCAAGCTCCATCAAAATCCATCTTTTCCATGAAATTCAAAATATTTGAGGGAGAAAATCTCTCTCTACAGTGAAACCCACCCAGAAATATTGATACCAATGGATTCCTCTCAAAATCTCTCACAAGTTTGACTTTGGAACGAAGTGATTTGGAGTTCTCTAGCTTTCTCTACGAATTTTGGAAGATTTTATATCAAAATCCTTTTTTTTTCATCTTTTGGTCTCTGTTGAATTCAATCCGTGGAGGAAGACGAAGAATAGTCACTTTAAGTGAAATTCACTTTTATAAGTTAAATGAAATTCAACTGGGTAAAGACTTATTTATCTAGTCACCTCTATTCATTACCAAATTTTACCCAGTGGACTAGAATGTTTTTCTAGTCATATTTATAATTTGAGGGAGGATATTCTTACTACCAAAATTTTCTACTACTAACTTACTACCTATCTTATCACCATTGAATCAAAGAGAGAGAATGTTAAAAAGTTTTTTAAAAAAGAGAAAATGTTGATCCAATGGTGATTAGATAGGTAGTAAGTTGGTAGTAGAAAATTTTGGTAGTAAGAATATCCCTCCTCTTATAATTTTACTTTTCACTTTAGAGTAACTTTGTTTACCTGTATTTTTATCCCTTGACTGTCATTTTAACTCATTTTTCACCACAGGCGACTTTATTTCTTTTTTTTCTTTATAATTATCCTTCAATATTAAATCCATAATAAATGTGAGGGTCATTATACCCAACAATGGGAACCTGACTTCAGGTCTAATTTAGAAAAAATGTGAGAACCCCTAATTCATCTAATAATTCATCGATCGCAAACATAGGGAACTTAACATGACAGTTATTTTGTTTAAAGTTTGGTAATCTACACAAACCTTCTATTAACCATTTTTCTCCTTACTAAAGTTATTGGGCTAGAATAAAGACTAACACTTACTATTACAAAATTTAGTATTTCAGAACAATTTTCTCAATTTCAGTCTTTTGGTAACGAGGATATTTGTATGGCCGTTGTTTGGAATTTCACTGCCAGCCTTCAAGGTGATTGCATGGTTTTATTTTATGTTCGCTTAGCTAGGTGGTTATCCACGTGGCTCTTTGGATAGGTCATCAAAATCGGGCACAAAGGTTTCTAACTCTTTCCGTTCTAATTGGCCTTCAGTGTTAAGATTGACACCCCAGTCGTGCTCCACATAAACAATACTTCAGTGTTTTTGAGACTTGCTTGATCCTTGAAATTCCACTCGCAAAATAGTCTACCTAATCCCCAACCCTCCTACTCATACTGTGGTTCAAACACAGTTTGTTAAAAATATTCCCCAACGGCTTGCCTCAGCGGTAAGCTTGCTTGCCGTGGTATGTTAGGTCGCGGGTTCAAATCAGTCTCTCTGCAAAAAGCAAGGAAAAGACTGCCTAGAGTATTCCCTTTCCCAGACACTCAAGAAGTGGGTATTTGAACTGGGTCAGCTCGGCCTTTATGGCATAATTCATTTAACAATGATGGCCTTAATCACCCTTCATATAATAGCCCAAAATAATTAATTAGAAAAATACATGTGATTAGATAATTAAGCATGTATTAGTGAGTAAAAATAAGTAAATTCCCTTATAAAATTAATTGGGGTCACTTTTGAGGTAAAAAGTGTACTCTGTGAAAATTAAGGGGTATAAATGGGTGTAGACAAAAGTACCCAAAATATAAAAATGGAAGTAGAAATATTCCTAGAAAAATATTCCAGACTGTTGGGTAAAGTTTGGTAATTAATGGAATTGAATAGATAGATGAACCGATACCCACTTAACCTGTGTTAAGTGGCATGTCACTTAAGGGAACCCTTATTTCCCACCCAACCCGTGCGCGCAACAGAAAAGAAAAGAAGAGAAGAAGAAAGGGAGAAAGGAGAAGAGAGGAAAGTAAGAGAGAAAAAAGGGGGAAAACCCTAGGGGGATCAAACTTTGATGGTTTTGAGTGATTCCAAAGTCTAAACCACTCCAAATCTTCCCCACTTTCACAATCCTAGCTTGGGTCTTGGTGGGGAGCTGTGTGGTTTGAGATTTCTCCTCCCAAAGATTCGACCCATTGGAGAAGTTGTGAGATTTGAGAGCTTCTACCTCCATGGAAGCTTGAGGAACCCTCACCCCTTGATTGTGCAACACTTGGTGGTAAGATTTCATCCTTTGAACTCTATTTTCATGAAGAATCCATGATTTAGGTTTTGGATGAATAGTGTTTTGGGGTTTATGGTTATGTGAGTAAATGGGCTATGTTCTAGGAAGATTGAGGCCTAGAGTATGTTGAGAAAAATGCTAGGAATGACGTTTAATCGGTGAAAATAAGTTTATATAGTCATATGATTTTGTTTGGAAAATTACAAAATTATGCATTTGACTATGGTTTGGCTTGTTTTTGTGATCAATGGTTTGGTTTGGTTGATTGTTGATATTGTCCATGTGATGCTTAGGATTGAGGCATTTGGACCAATCGTGAGTAACCAACCATTGGAGCAAGCTATGGAACTCGGTTAGCTCCTTGAGATTGATACTTGTGTTGTGAAGATTGGTGAAGAACAAAGGTTAAGTTGGAAGCATTGAGGTAAGCCTTCGGACCTTGGGTGTAATTCCCTTTATTGTTCCACCAAGCCCTGAGCGGGTAATGGTTGTGTTGATGTATATAAATGCAATGAAATAGAGTAATGCTTCGTTATATGTATTTGCATGCTTTGGTGTGACATAGGATGGTGTTTCCCTATGTTGGTATGTAGCATGACGATGCGTAAATCATACTTGGTAGTTTAGCTGGCCAGTAGGACTATTTGCATCTGAGTATCCTTAGGACAGCTCGAGAGCTCGAGGGATTTCTCCTGGAGATGTTGTGTACACTTGCATGGATATGTATTTGCTGCATTATTATTGTCATTGCTATTACACTGTTATTGAACTATGGGGTGGAGAGATGCTCCAAGGACCCCTGGTTTATTGGATATATTCATATATCTCACCCCGTGTTGTTGGGGACCCCCTTTCAGGAAAGGATGCTGCAGGAGCTTCTGATGGCAAGTGGCCATACTTGAAGTAAATGGACATAGGAAGACTTAGGGTCATTTGATTAAGCATGTTATTTTGTAGTTCCTTTGTACATGATTGTAAATGAAAGTCATTTGTATATGCATGCTATGTTTTAATTGGTTGGACTTAGCCTATGCTCATCCCCTTTGGTATCTCTTTTGTTGATGGGAGCCAAGGAGTTGATCATAGTGTTTTGTAGCTAAGTCCCATGATTTGTAATTGAAACTTGTAAACATGATGTAATGTGGTAATTATTGGATATATGTATATATGATGAAATGATATGCATGTTTCTCTTAGTGTATGAGTATCTAGAGAGACTAGAATTCATGTATTGAAAGGATTATATGATGTAAATTAGGTGAAAGAAAACCTTTGATTGAAAATTCAAGTAAGAGCCAAGATACCCTGTCTTGTTGTCCAATTTTCGTATCCTATACGATAGATTTGGACCTTTGTGTCTTGATGGAAGTTGTAGATATGTTTCTTAGATTTCCATAGAGACCAAGATTGTGTAATTTGGATAAGTATAACTAAAGTTATGGTTAAAACATCACAGGTAGGTCAAATTGCCCTGTTTTGGTACCCAGCCCCTGTTGTCTGGCGCTATGGGTGCCAAACTGGCGCTATGAGCGCCAACTGCCAAAATGAGGCAGTGGCTCTGGCGCTGAGGGCGCCACTGTGGCGCTGGGAGCGCCGTGCTCCCTGTGTCCTGCGCATCTGTGGCGCTGACAGCGTGGGACTGGCGATGTCAGCGCGGAGGATCTGACGATTCAGCACCTGCCACTTAGAAATCTCATAACTTGGGCTACGGTGCTCCGATTTGAGCGCGGTTTGAACCCACGCGTAACTAATGAAAAATCCTATAATATAATGGGCAAATGGAGACCATAATAAATCAAATGAAAGTATGGTGTTAAGCTTTAAGTATTTTATTCCGCAATGTATTATGGTTATGGTCACGCAATTGGGTAATTTTAATTCGGCTTGTTTTAAAAGAAAAATTTAACCGGATTTTAATTGCACCAATGTGATTGTAACTGCGCTTAATATCATAAGTCAATGTTAACAAACCGGTTCTAGAACGGGGTGTTACACTTCAGCATGGACTGACCCCTGCGGCCCCTGCCGTATTCCTATGCTTTACCTTTTAGTGAATGACAATGGTGGTTAGATGGCAAGAGGCGTGCCTTTTACTTTGGATTGAATGAGGCGAAACCAGATATTTTTGCAATGCAGAAAGACTCCAAATTATTTGTAATGTAGAAGTTAATTGAATAAATATTTTTTTTTTTTATGTATTACAAACTTAACGACTTCCATTTTTAAATTATTGTTTTGAGCCAATATTACTTGTTATTTTAGGCCACACAATAAAAGAATTTAGTCAATCATTTTTTCAAAGGAAGAATTCACCACTAAGGTGGATTGCGAAACTTGAATTCCCATTCTTGTTGTGTCGAATCACTAGCTTTCTTCAAGAGATGTTGATTTGGTGAACATATGTTTAATTTTATTATTGATTAGGTGAACATATTTTCGGTACACTTTATGTTGGGTTGGTGTCGTTGTATTAATACAACCAAGCTCTGATCTAACATTAGCCTCTGTCATGCTCCATCGAATGTCACATGTTGTAAGAGCATAGGAATGATGACCAGCATTCACTAAGGACTGGTTCTTGCATTGCCTTCAATGATAAGATCAAGGTAATCTAGATTGATAGAAAGTTATGAAGTGGAAGGAAAATGAACCAAATATTATTAGCTATCATTATTTAAATAATTTTAAAAAGAATCAAATAGAATGGAACCTAAAGTATTAGTAAACCAATGGTGTGTTGGTGTGGGAGCGCAAAGGAAGGTGTTTAGTTGGAGTTAGAAGAGATGGTTTGAAAGGGAAATTGTAATTAACTCAAGTCCAAGTGCACGCACGAGAGGAAGGAATAAGAGCCTGAAATTGTTGTTATCAGGTTATGAGACCAAGGGGCAGGGCCTGTATATGCATCTTCTATGGCTCAGTGCATTAATTTGCCATTTCCAACGATTAAAATCACATAAATATCACACTCTTTTAACATAACAAGAAAAATGACTAAAATATGGGAGAATTAGAATCGAGAAAACAAAGTTTTTTTTTTTAGTTAGAAATAATTATCATTCTGTTTACTTGAATTGCTTATCATTCCGTTTCCTTAAATAAAAACTTCGTTTCGTTTCGTCATAAAATAGTTAAACAATAATATGATAATTTTATGGACAATATATCTATCATGTAATATGATAGAAAAAGTGATTCGTATTGACTCATTGATTATTGTGCTAACATTTCTTTTGTTTTTTTTCACAATGGGTCCCACCAAAGTTTGTTAGTGTAGGAAATTAGTTTCCTATCATGTTACATAATATAAGTATTTTCCTAATTTTATTTCATTCTATTATACTACACGCACCATTAAATATTCAAGCATAACTTAAATATGCTGCCGATTCTAAATTCTTGGACAAATTTTGATATGCTTCTGTCTCTAATTCTTATTTGGAGCTCTAAACTCGTACATTAAATTTATTTTACAGAAGAATTAAATAAAAAACTTTTATCCAAATCTGTCTTCATCCTTAAAATAATCATAACTATACACCACAAACCTTGTCTTATTTTAAGTAAGACAATGATTAATTGTGTGTATAATGACGGAGCCACTTAATAGTCAGTTGGTGCCTTGGCACCAGCTACATTTTAAAAATGATACAAATTTTCTTTAAAAATTATGGTATAGTCTTGATTAAATTTTTAAAAATAATACAATCTTGACTGAATTCTACCTGATTGAGTTTTTTTTCGCACTCCTAAGTTTTTCTTCTCTCTATACCACTGTATGTATAAGAATAATAGAATCTATCTTACCAACATCTCTAGTTTTTTATATTAGTACTTATATAACTTTGGCTAGAGAGCCCAAGAGAGAACCTATGACAAAGAAGATACCAATAGAATTGAAAACGCTTGAAGACAAAGAAACTAATGGGAATGAGAGAAAGAGAACGAAAGGAAACAAAGAAGAGAATTGCACATGCTTATGGAAGTGCATGAGTATATGAGAATTCTTTCCCAGCTCTTTTGCACAAAAAGAGACTAATTTACTTGCATTGGAAGCATATGATTTGCTTTATTTCATTTTATACCCCCGTCATTAAAGAGAGAGCATCTATAAGGTAACTGGAATCTCGCTTTTCCTTTCTTTTTCCTTCAGTTAACTGAAAATAACTTCAATATGATACATTTGAATTGACATATTAAACTAATTCACTGGTATCATGAACAACTGTACAAACACAGATAGGACAATGACAAAATATTAATTTTGTTTCATTTATATGTAAGAAAAATACTTGAACTGAGGCAATAATTAAGTTTCAAAGTAACTAAATTGCAACATTTGAAATTACCTAAAATCAAAATATTCCCATTTCTTCCTTGTGTTATGGGCATTCATTTTTCTAGAAGGGGATATTAAAGGGACAAAGATTTGCATCCAACTCAAGTATATATACATCGCTGGGGTCATAATTGGCTAACTGTGCTGACCAATGGTCCTTAATTGACACAGTTGTACCACTTTTATTACACTGATTTAAAAAATAGTACATAACAAAGGGAAGAAAAAACAGATACAATTTCCTATAATATTTTTATTGATCTGGGCAAGCAATAATGAGTAAACTTATTCTAGTAATAGCAACTAGAAAAACAAGTTAAAGGCAGAGAGAATGAAGGAAAATATACAATAGTAGTAGTAATAGCAGTAGTTTTAACATATAAATGGAGCAAAAGAATTAACAAAGATGCTCTCACATGCTTCATGCTTCAAGCTTCCTTTTATTAAGCAAACACTCACAGCTAGCCTATAAATGGATGATTGCATGAGCAGCTCTCTTCATTAGCATCACTTCCTTCATCTCATCTTCTTCAATGGAGTGGCTTCTTCAATTTCTTTATCTCCTCTTTATAACTTCTCTTCTGATCTGTAGTACAGCAATTTCAGATCAAATTCCCAAGGTTTATGCACACACTTTCCCTTCATCTTATTTTTTATTCTATATTGTTATGGCAGAGTAATGGGCGAACCGGAACAGTGGTAAAACTGTTCTTTCAAAATTGAAAGATCATGGGTTCGAATCCATGAAAACAGTCTCTTTGCAATTATGCAAGGGTAAGGCTGAGTATAAGGATTTCCTCCACCCCACACTCGCTAGTCGGGTCGGGGAGTGATTTTATTGTTATGTCAGTCTTACAAGCTTCTCTTATTATCTGCAGCCTTATGTTGTTTATATGGGAAATTCTTCACCCAACAACATTGGGGTAGATGGTCAATTATCAGAATCAACTAATCTGCAGCTATTATCATCAATTATTCCAAGGTTATACTCACCACCATCATTTTCATCTAGTTTACACCATTCACTTATATCTATAATCATAATCACCATTGAAATCAATTCAACTTATGGAATGAATATGTTCTTTTTTTTTTTCTTTTCCATTTTCGCAGAAGAGAAAGTGAGAGGATAACTCTAATCCACCATTTCAGTCATGCCTTTAGTGGGTTCTCAGCCATGCTTACAGAGAGTGAAGCTTCTGCTCTGTCTGGTATTTGATCTTGTCTGCTAGCTCCTTTTTCTTTTTGTTTGTTCCAAATTCTTAACTTCTATGGTTCTTTGACTTTTCCACTTTTTTTTTGGTTGTGAAGGCATTGCCAATTTACTTAATTATTTATGGTCATTATTTAGTTCTAATTACAAAGACAAAAGAGCATTAATTATATAATATGAAAATTTTACTTAAAGCAAAGTCTGTCTGAGATCAGTGCTTATAATGTAGTTGGAAGTGAATTATGGTGTCTAATTATATCAATTATTACTCTGCATAAATAATTTTGTTCACCAACCTTAACTACGATCAAAATGATGTAAAAGATGTCTACAAAAAAAAAAAAAAAAAATTAAATAGAAAAATGATGTAAAAGACAAACCAATAATAATGCACAGGGAACTGATTTATTTTAATTAAAAAGCATGTGAATTTATTAACTCAAATTAATAAAAAAAAAGATTGTAAAAAACAAGTATATTTGTGATCCAACAAATAGAGATTTAGGTGGATTTTTCTCTGATGGGATAGGGTGGCACTGTCCTCAGTTTCTTTTTACAAAAATTTATATGGGAAATAGACTTATCCTCGTTTGGTAGTTTTTTTGTTCTTTTTGCCGGGACAAAAATTTATATGGGAAATTTATTGCTGGGTACTTATCCTTTAACTTTCCTATTGAAATCATGTGTAAAATTTTTTTTCCTACAGCAACCGATTTATATTATATACTATGGGTAGTATATAGATAAAATTATTTTTTTTCTCTGCCACGTTAGCAGATAATATATGAGGAGAGAGAAAGAAAATAACCTTATTATTATAACTATATATTACTCATACTACATAATGTAATTAGTTGTTATAAAAAAAATTTCAGTAGAAAAAATTCACCCAATTTATATACATATATATGTCTAATTGTGTGCGTCAGTATGTGGTTTTTTATTTTCCAATTTCTATGTAGAATTTTATAGAAATACTGAATTATTCCTCTTTGTTAATAAAATAGTATATTCGTAATATATAAAATTTTCATATACAATATTGTTATCAACATTTTATTGAGATTCAAATATTCAATTGCTTCTTTCTTGAACTAATTAAGTACTAAGTGATTTATTTTTCATTTCATTTAATATTTTAGATAAAATTCTCTTACTATAGTAATGTAGCTACCGGTTAAATATATTTATTTTATTTTTCATAATTCATTGTATATAAATGTAAAATTTATATATTTTATTTAGTTCTTTAAATTTAACAAATAATTGTAAAATAAATATGAAAGTATGCATCATTTGGTCACCAAAAAAATTTACTCTAGATCCGTCATAGAATCTGAATCAGATGACAACTCAGTATGAACTAACCTTAGAATGTAAAAGAGTAAACATAGAAAAATAAATTATTTATACCATAATGGTTTCCAGTAAAAATTGTGTATAATTTCTGATCCTGTTACATGAAACTTTATAATAAACAAATAATCTTTGTCAACGATTGAGTAGGTGGCGATAGCACTCAGATCTATCAATTCCAATAATCGTACGTGTACTATTGTTTAAGTTGCATTACATTATATGATCTTATTACATACAGGTGAGAATTTATTGCAATGTCAAGAAGTTATAAGATCTGAAATACGAACGTGCTTTTAAAAAGATGGTTGACTCCTTGATGTGAAATAATAATACACGATTATTGTATTGCAACAAGAACGTGCTTTACAATACAATATTTTCTTGGTAATAAATTCTTTGTAATAAATTTATTACAAATTGAGATAAATTCTTCGTATTGTAATAAATTCTTACTTAGACGAAGTTACAATAAATTCTTATAAGATCTGAAAAAGCATGATTTTTTTTTGGTATCCTGAAAAGCATTATCTTATTACATACAGATGAGAATTTATCTGCAACATTAATAATTTTTTTTTCTTAGATCTGAAAGATCGTGCTTTTAAAAAGATGGTTGACTCTTTACTTAAAAAAAAAAAAAAAAAGATGGTTGACTACTTGACTCCACTAGACTATCAATGTAGTGAGGACTGCACATTCTTTTCCATGTTATATGCCAAAATTTAGTTATAAATGAAATTAAAAAGAGACACATTTTTATACCAACATGTACTAGAGATAAACCTTATATTAAGATGTCTAACTACAATAAGAATATCAAAATCATAATTTTTTTTGAGGTATCAAAATCATAATTTATAAATTAAGGACTATCAAATAATCATGAAATTATTGGTGATGTACCGTTTGAGCTAACTATTGCTACGTGATTTGTAAACAGGCCACGATGGTGTCGTGTCAGTGTTCCCAGATCCAATTCTTCATTTGCACACAACACGATCTTGGGATTTCTTAGAATCAGATTTGGGAATGAAGCCTCGTGGCACTCCTACACACCTACACTTGTCAAGTGATATCATTATTGGTGTTATTGACACTGGTAAGTGAAATCAAAAAAGTTAATAGCTCTTTAATTTCTTTTTATCTTAACTCAATAATTTTGAATTGGTGCTTGTTTTGTCTTTTTCAAACGTCTACATCTTAATTGAATTTTTATTTTACTGTTAATATTAATAAATACCTTGCACTTTATATTAAAGAAAAAGAAAAAAAAAATTGATTAGGATGAGAACTAAAGTTTACAAGAGAATTCATAAATATTTAACGTTGGTTGATGTGACTATTGCTTTTAGATCAACAAATGTGCAAAAACATGTTTTTATATTGAATATTTTTGCTTATCATAAAGTTTTGTTAAATATTGACTGCACCACTTAGAAAAAAATGGAAATTTTATTGTAAAAGGATTACCTAGTGCAGAGAAGTTTATGCCAACGACAAGATTATCACCTTTTTTATGACTTGCCATGATTCTCTTACACCACTACTTGTCAACTAAATAATTTATTTATATAAATCTTCCTAAACTTCAGTAACATAAAAAGCATTAAAAAAATGCTAAAATAAGATACAGTGATCTAATTGTTTCAGCCCCTATTTCATTTTCTATTTTGTAGTAGTTAATAATTTTATTTTTGAAATAAATCATTAAATGGTTTTATGTAATAATATCTATCCCTCTTTCTACCTAAAATCCCACAGATGTGAAAGTTTCAATTCAAAACAGAAATCTGCATTATCACAAAACATGAGTAAAAACTTCATCAATATCTTTTTTTTGGAATAAGGGAAAAGAAGTCAATTACAAAATGCAATTTCTAGGCATAGTGAAGCCTGAAGCGTCTGTATCTAATAAAGTTCTACACCCAAAGGGTGGTACGTCAAACACACGAACCTCCCAATTCTGAAGTTGGTGTGCATAAGCTGCTAGCCAGTCTGCTACCATGTTCCCCTCTCTATGTACGTGAGTTAACACTGTATTCCAGTTATCATCAAGCTTGCTTTTAATTCTATTGACCAGATGAGCCATGGGATGGTTATCCTGACATCCATCCTTGATAAAATTTATTGCCTCCAGAGAGTCTCCTTCAAAGCAGACATTAGTAAATCCAGCCTTCTTTGCTTGCTCCACACCAACCATGAATCCATGCAGCTCAGCAACGAGGCAGTTCCCAAAACCAAGTCTACCACAGAAACCTCCAAGCCATCTTCCTTCTTCGTCTCTCATAACTCCACCAAAACTAGATCTTGTTCCTCCATTTTGACTTGAGCCATCAACATTAACTTTGATCCATCGAGATTGAGGGCGCTCCCAACCGATATGCCGAATCGTTCTGGTAGGCTGGATGCCACAGGTTTGCAGCATCTTATGTGCATCAATGGTGTTAAGGACGAAAGTTGTAATTGCCAGATACACACTCCTTTCCTGTGTGGTTTTCCCCTGGAAGACAAGATCATTTCTGGCTTTCCAAATAAGCCAGCAAGTGACTCCAAAGGTCAGACCCCATTTGTCCATTGCATGACTTTGGGAGAGGTTATATTGCAGCCATACATGCAAGGGTTGGTTGAAGAAGATTCCGTCAGAAAGAGGAGGGTGGAGGTGCTCCCAAACTTTCCTGCTCCAAGGGCAGTCCCTGAGCATATGTAGACAGTCCTCCGCGCTGGTAGGGCACCTTGGACAGGAATCCGTTGGTGATAGGTTGCGTTCCATTCTCCTAGCATTGGTGAGGAGAATTTCTGATTTAAGTTGCCATAAGAAGAATCTTATTCGGTTGGGCCCCCGCCACTTCCACACCACGCTCCAGTCATGCAAAGCCAAGCTCACATCTTCTTCAGGGAGGATTAGGTAATATGCACTCTTTGTAGAAAAGGAGAGGTCCTTCGAAGGGTGCCAGATAACCTTATCATCACCATCCTGAGGTGAGGGAGGAATAATGTTTGCCAGCCGCTCACAGGCATGAGAAGAAATAATTGTTGACAGTAGATTCCAGTTCCAACCTCCTTCTACAGTGACCATGCTGTTGACCTTCCAGGATTTGTTGCAGTCATTGATTTCCACCAGGCTTTGGCTGGTAAGGCTTCCCACGTGAGGAACCCAATTATCATTCCAGAAATTAGTGGAGCTTCCATTTCCAATTTTTACAGAAGAGCCCGAGAGGATAAGGGGCCAGACCTTGACAATGCCCTTCCAAAGAGTGGATGAGTTACGGTGCTTGATTGGATGGGGAATCATGTCACTACTCATACGGTATTTATTCTTTAAAACCTTAACCCAAAGAGAGTTTTGCCTAGTTAGGATACCGTGGCCCAGTTTCATTATGGAAGCCAAATTGTTCTGTCGAACATGTCTGAAACCCAAACCACCATTCAATTTCCCTTTGCAAACCTTGTCCCATGCAGTACCATGAATCCTTTTCTTTTCCGTACTTGATCCCCACACAAAATCCCGAATCTTCCTCTCTATCTCAGCACAAGTTCTAGCCGGAAGAGGGCATGTTTGCATTGTGTAGACGGGGATACTAGCAAGCACTGATTGTGCTAGGGTCGATCTACCAGCCAGAGATAAAGTATTCCTCTTCCAACTACTGAGTTTAGAGTCGATCCTCTGGAGAATATAGCTGAATTGCGAATGGGATGCTCTCCCATTGGAAAGGGGGATACCCAAATACTTTCCTAAGTCGGCGGTTCTTGAGAATCCCATCGAGTTTGCTATCTCATCCGCTCTGGAGTTGTGCACATTCCTAGAGAAAAGGATTCTGGTTTTGCTTGTGTTCACCTTTTGACCAGATGCTTCGCAGAAACACTTTAGGACCTGAGAGATGATTGAAGCTTGCTCCATGGATGCTTCTGCAAAGAGGAGGAGATCATCGGCAAAAAACAAGTGAGTTAAGGGAGGCCCATCTTTTCTAAGAACAATAGGACGCCACAATTTCCTATCCACTGCTTCATTGATGATGTGAGCTAGTCTTTCTATGCAGAGGACAAAGAGGTAAGGAGATATAGGGTCTCCTTGCCTAATGCCTCTAGAAGGACAGAAGTCAGTTGTCTGCTTGCCGTTCCAAAGGACATTGAAGGAAGGAGTTGAAACACATTCCATAATGAGGCTTATGGCCTGTGAAGGCAAGTTAGCTTCCTTCAGAGTTTGCTCCAAGAAAACCCAATCCACTCTATCATAGGCCTTTTCTAAATCAACCTTGATCGCCATCCACCCTTTAGCACCTCTTTTATTATGCATGGAATGGATTATTTCCTGCGCTATGATGATATTGTCTGAGCTTTGCCGACCTCTCATGAAGCTACACTGGTTAGGCATGATGATGGTGTTCAGGTGCGGTCTCAACCGGAGAGCGAGAATTTTTGTTACCGTTTTGTAGATGACGTTGCAGAGACTTATAGGTCTGAACTTTGAGAACGAATCCGGATTAGGAGTTTTCGGAATGAGACATAATAGCGTCTTGTTTACAACTTCATCAATATCTATACTCCATCAATTTACCTAATTTTCCCACTTCTTATTATGGCACCTATAAAATTATAAGTCACTGAGGTAGTATAAAATTGGACACAACATTTTATTTCAGTTTAGCATCTGATCCAAGTTATAGGAACCAAAGTAAGGTAATATTGGGACATTTACCGTATTGTCCTCTTTTTTAATATAATATATTTGAATGCCACATAGTCAGCTGGAAACCAAAGTAGCTGATTACCTCAGCTACTTTGGGTTGCATGTCCAGCCTTGGGAAGTGACACGTGTCCCGTCAATGATTTGGTGCTCCCTCTCACAACATTAATTTTTTCTTTCCATTTTTACCTCTATTATTTTTTCTCTTTTCTAATATTACCCTCCCATTTATATTAAAGGAACACCTAAAAAATGGTGGTCCCGCACCAGAATAAATTCTCTCCCGAAACATATGGTGGACTCATGTGAAACTGATTTGTCATTAGTCACTACTATTTTAGCCATTCACTACTATTGATATCTTTGTGGCTAAGGCCAGTTGGCGGTTGCAGCATCTACATCAATTGTATGCGATAGCAACTCATTGTGACCCCCAACTAGCTGTTATGATTACTACCCACATTGAGAGAAAACAGGCACAAAAGCTACTCAGTTTCCATATCACTTTATGCCAATTGAAACCTTTGCTTGCTTATCTTGGTATGTTGCATTATATGGGCTTCCTTTAAGAAGTGTGTATTTAATTATTTGTGTTTAAAGCAGAGGATTGAGGCTGGCCTCTTAAATGCAGACCTATCTAGTGACACTCAATGATGAGTTTGGAAAATTATAGAAAGCAAACGGTGCAGGTGTTATGGGAAAAGTGTGTGTATTTTTAAAAAACAAATTTAGGTTCTTTTGAAATATAGATAGACACAAAAAGATGTGAATTTCACCGAAAAAGCAATGAAGGTGATACTCATTTTTTGGTATCTATTTCTCTCTTAAAATATAACTCTTGTGCACCTCAGTTTCCTTTCCTTTTATTTTCAATCCTAACAAATATTGATATAAAAAAGTGGGGCAAGAGATAGATGCTAAAGTGAAGTGAGAAATAACAAGCAGCAATCCTTATAATAATGCCAATGAACAAATAAAACAACGAGTTTTCTTTTTCAAAATCTTTACATTTTGCAAACTACCTTCTAGACATTATGTGTTGGAAAGCATGTTGGGGTTAAAACTTTAAAGTGAAATAATACATTTTAGAAACTTTTCAGGCATTGCATGCATTTAATTTCCTGCTGCTAAACAACCTACAGAATTAGGGAAATCCCAGGGCATATGGAACTTTACATTAGTGTCACCACTCCCCTGAAACACACCTTTTTCTCCCAAAATTAAGTGATTATTGACAAGTATGTAAGAGTGTGAAAAAGAATCTTTTCATAGCCTATAATATTGAACGGGTCAGGATCATTTTACACCGGTGTAAGTTATACTTTCAATCTTGACCATTAATCTCATTTATATATAAGGACTCTAATTTTTTAGTAAAGCGAGCCATTGGACACAAGTGGATCAATGATCAAGATTGAGTGTAAGACTTCTAACTCTTACACTGATGTAAGAATATCCTACCCTGAACGAGTCAGGATTATTTTACACCTGTGTAACTTACACTTTCAATCTTCACCATTGATTTCATTTATATCTACGGGCTTTAAAAAGGTCATATTGAACATTTTTCAAATCAAAAGGTTATAAAACATACTAAATTCCCCACACTTGGCTACAAACATTGAAAGGAATTTCTCAATTTACTTTTCTGGCTTTTGTCATCTCCAGCTAATTATTACTAAAGAATCCAGAGACAGACACAGTCTCTAGGGAGCCTTGGAAGAAATTTCTATGAGTATATTGGATTTCCTCAGTTGTAGGGAGTGATATTTGTGTGCTCAGGGCCCAAATTTTTTTTGGTGGGGTGGAGGTGAGAGAAAGAGAGAAAAGGTTGAGGAGAGAGGAGAGAGGAGAGAGGAAACAGAAGATAAGAATTTTGGTCCGGATATCAATTTTTTAGTGGAAGGATTATGGTGATTTTGGATCATATTAAAATTTTTGAGGACCCTTGGAGTCCAATGATTTAAGGCCAAAGACAAGAAAAAGTGAAGTTGAAACAACCTAGATACTAGATAGATATGCAATGGGGTGGGTTTTTTTTGTAACATTGCCAACATGTTCTTCCGAGAGTGAAATCTTCCAAATACCCTTCCACCATTATTTCTGTAGCCAAATGTTGTCATCCACCCTGTTGTCCCCATCTCATTGTTGGTATAGAAATGTAAACCAAGTGATATTGGGGGTTAGGAAGCTACTGAAAGGGAAGGCAGAGTTAATAGAAAAAACAAAAAAGACTCTAAAATGGATTAAACTTACTTACACATAGGTGTGCTCACATAAGCTCACATCTGGGACATGTGACAATATCAGATTTTAAGTGTATCAAAAACAAGGTGTCACCAACTGTAATTAGATGATGAAAATTATATATGTGAGGTAATATAAGTGCGTATGTAGCATTTTTCTTCTAAAACCAGAGTAAAATCACAATATAAAAATGTAATCAGCATCCAGACTTCATGTGAGGTCACAGTTTTTTAACTAACTTTCCTCACTTTGAAACTCTAAAAACTCTTCATAAACTTCATCCATTACTGACCCGTAAATTATAAACGCATTACTATAGAGTTTGTACATCACATATTATGAACAATTTGTTTGAATATTATTAATTATGTTATGCCTATGTCTTTTTTGCATCAAGGGATATGGCCAGAGTCTCCAAGTTTTAGAGATGACGGCATAGGGAAGATTCCTTCAAGATGGAAAGGAGTTTGCATGGAGGGTCATGATTTCAAGAAATCCAACTGCAATAGGTGATTATCCGTTTTCTTACAATTGCTTTAAGAAAAAGATCATATCTATTTAAAAGATCTTTCAATAATCATATTTTGACACTGAAAAAATTGCAAATTCATTATATGCTAAATTTTAATTCTCTTAAAACAATTGCAGAAAACTGATAGGTGCAAGATACTACAATATCCAAGGTACATCAAGTGGCAACCTGACTCATACTGGAGGAACCAAAGGTTCCCCAAGAGATTCTGTTGGACATGGGACTCACACTGCATCAATAGCAGCTGGTGCCTATGTCAACAATGTTAGTTATTATGGTTTAGCAGAAGGAACAGCAAGAGGTGGTTCACCTTCTACTAGGATTGCTGCCTATAAAACATGCTCAGAAGAAGGTTGCTCTGGTGCCACAATACTAAAGGCTATTGATGATGCTATTAAGGATGGAGTAGATATAATCTCAATCTCTATTGGACTTAGCTCACTATTCCAATCAGACATTTTGAATGATCCCATAGCCATTGGAGCATTTCATGCAGAACAAAACGGGGTCATGGTGGCGTGTTCAGCCGGGAACGATGGTCCTGATCCTTACACAGTTGAGAACACAGCTCCATGGATATTTACAGTTGGAGCTTCTAATATTGATAGGAACTTCCGATCAACTTTAGTCCTTGGAAATGGGAAAACTTTCCTAGTAGGTTTCTTCATCTATAGTGGATTTCTTAGCATGATATCTTCAACTTGTACCAAAAACCTTATTTTTCCCTTTGTTTATGCTGTCAGGGTACAGGAATTAACTTCTCAAACCTTACTCGTTCAAAGATGTATCATATTGTCTTTGGAGAGGAAGTAGCTGCCCAATTTGCCCCTGCATCAGAAGCTAGGTATCTAGTTGTGATTATTCTTATAATATTATTGTCATCCTTTTGTATATAAAAAAAAGTTATAATTTCAAGTGTAACAATTTTTCTGGTCATTTCCTCTTTCCAACAGTTTAAAAAAAATAAACTCATTAGGCCAACTCAATGAGATGCATTCAAATTTGACATTGCTGTTACTAGTGGTTTATATTACTACTACATTATACCGGTAGGCAATGTCAACAAAATTGCAACTGCATTATAATGGTTTAATATTGCTGTTACTATTGGTTTATATTACTATTACATTACTACTGCTGTATTTTCTCCGAAATGCAGGAACTGTATTCCTGGATCACTAGATTACAACAAAATTGCAGGCAACATTGTTGTTTGTGTTAATGATGATCCAACTGTTTCAAGGAGAATCAAGAAGCTAGTTGTACAAGATGCAAGAGCCATGGGGATGATACTCATTGAAGAGGACAACAAAGATGTTTCCTTTGATGCAGGTGTATTTCCCTTCACACAGGTTGGCAATCTTGAAGGGAATCAGATCCTTGAGTACATAAACTCTACCAAGTAAGCATTATCAATCCTCACACATGTTGATTAGTGATTTAAAATAGTGTTCCCCATGTTCTATGTGCAAAAAAGATGGCAGATAGAAGGCAGCCTTACCTTATATTTATAAGAGGCTGATTACATGAATCGAACTCGTGACCTCCGAGTCACATGGCGACAACACCAACTGTTGTGCCAAGGTCGTGGCTAAAGGAAAAGTAGTAAACATGATATAAATATTTTTTTTTTTTTTTTAATCTTAATGTTGATTGACTTTGCAAAAAGCAGGGGAAAGACTGCTTAGAGTATTCCCTTTCCAAGACACTCACGAAGTGGGTATTTGAACTGGGTCGGCCCTTAATCTTAATGTTGATTGAAGGGCCGGCTTGGCTCAGCGATAAGCTTGCTTGTCGTGGTGTGTCAGGTCGCGGGTTCGAATCAGCCTCTCTGCAAAAAGCAGGGGAAAGACTGCCTAGAGTATTCCCTTCCCCAGACACTCACGAAGTGAGTATTTGAACTGGGTCGGCCCTTTAATCTTAATGTTGATTGGAAAAAATTGAAAAATAATATGCTAGCTATATGCTCACTCTATCATGCCTGCATTACAGGAACCCAACTGCAACAATTCTTCCTACAACCGAAGTTACTAAATATAAGCCTTCACCAATTGTTGCATCTTTCTCATCCAGAGGTCCTTCAGGCCTTACAGAAAACATTCTCAAGGTATTTTTCTGTCCTGTGTTCCTACATGCTGTTCATTTCAACATGAACCAAGAATTACATGAGCTTTTTGAGAACAATGAACTCAGTGTTTCTTTCCCATTATGGCTTATCTGTCGTCCAGCCGGATGTCATGGCTCCAGGCGTTGGCATTTTAGCTGCCATGATTCCCAAAAGTGATGAACCAGGAAGTGTTCCAATTGGGAAAAAGCCATCCTTGTTTGCCATAAAATCTGGTACATCTATGGCTTGCCCACATGTGACAGGTGCTGCAGCATTCATTAAATCAGTACATGGAAAATGGAGTCCTTCAATGATCAAATCAGCATTAATGACAACAGGTTCTAGACAAACATCCCTTTTCTATTCTTTTATGGATATATGAGAAAGTGAGAACTGTTACTTATGTTGTTCTGTTTTTGTTTTCTTCCATTCTTCAGCTACAACCTACAATAACATGAGGAAGCCTTTGACCAACAGCTCAAACTACTTTTCCAACCCACATGAAATAGGATTTGGGGAAATTAATCCACTTAGAGCTCTTAACCCTGGTTTAGTTTTTGAAACAGATCTGGAAGACTATCTGAGATTCCTTTGTTTTTCTGGCTCTTCAAAGAAAAACATAAGATCAATGTCTAAGACCAACTTCAGTTGCCCAAGGAACTCTTCTGATGATCTTATCTCCAACATCAATTACCCATCAATCTCTATAAAAGCACTTAAAAGGCAAGGAAAAGCAAAAGTAATCACAAGAACAGTTACCAACGTAGGATCCTTTAATGCCACATATGCTGCCAAGGTGCATGCACCAGAGGGACTGGTTGTGAAGGTCATCCCCAATAAGCTTGTTTTTTCAGAGGGTGTTCAAAGAATGTCCTATAAAGTCTCATTTTATGGCAAGGAGGCCCGGGGTGGATACAATTTTGGGTCTCTAAGTTGGTTTGATGGTCGACATTATGTCCATACAGTATTTGCAGTCAAAGTTGAATAGATTTGCATACACATCTAGATATTTAAATAGGTTACATTATACATGCATGGTTGTTATCTATTTTTTGCCTAACTTTATGTCGTGTATGAGAGTGAGTTCCATATTGAAGTATAAATTTCTCAATGAGACACATTATTAACTGGCAATTCTCTGAACCTATGGTACTTCAGTAAGCCTACAATAATAGAAACTTCCATTAATGTCCAATCAAACCCAAAAAGATATGAATCTCCAAAATGCAAGTGGAACTTGGCCAATTCTATGCTAACTCAATCTTCTTATAATCAACGAAAATCCCTTCTATGGAAACCCTAGAAAGGATACCTTGGTTAGCCAAATTTTGGCATCTAACTCTTCGCAGTCTGAAGTGCCAACCTCAAATGCTTCACACGCTTGCGCTTGTTTTTAGAGTAAACCATGATATTGTCCATGAATAAAATTGCAAAATAATGCAAGTAAGGTTTAAATACCTTATTCATCAAATCCATGAAAATGACAGATGTGTTAGTCAAATTGTTCTGGACAGCCACATAGATCCAATCCTTTAGGCCATTCTCTAAGGCCCATAAAAGAGGTTAGTCCCCTCTATCCCTAAAGTGAGACAATTACAATCTCAACGCATTGAATCTCACTCTCCAAGCACATGCACCAAGTGAGGATACTTTCCTTACATCTAGTGGGGCCCACATGGGCAAATGGTTACTGCTCCCTTCACACTTATCATTGGAGAATCCTCTCTACCTATATATACCCCTCTTTTGCCATTGAAGATGCACTTTTTGTGTAACACACCGTAGTACTCCCGTATGTTAACATGACATATGATATTAAGCGCAGTTACAATCATAATAATTGTGTTAAATGATTACAGGAAATTTTTTTTGTTTTTTATTAAATCAACAATACCATTTTCCGTAATCAATTAAGTCCAACACTATAATTTTAATGGAAAATAGTTCGGAAGCGTGTATATTAATTTATAACACCTACAAACATTGCCACTCGTTCAAAGTTCTAAAACTTCAATCCTTTATTTTTAGTTATAGTAGGGGTAGAGGGCTTAAGCTCCCAACATTATCCAAAATCCCCCTTAAAGAGGGCGCTTAAGCTCTCTAGGGGGCTTAAGTGCCCTGAGACAAAGAGTTTCTCCGTGTACATGTCTTTCTGCGGGCTTAAGCTCTCTTATGGGCGCTTAAGCGCCCTCCACCTACGCAGAATACAACTTCCTCTGTTTTTCCATGATTCTTTAGGGATTCTTTCTCTCTGTTCCAATTGCACTTGATAGAAATAGTACATTACAACTTCTCAAAGCTATTTACCTAAGATCCATCCAAGGATCAACTCCATATGCTACAATGCATAACATACATATATGTCTATACACTAATCTCAAAAGAAGCCATATACATCAATGTCACAAATATATCAAAGGAGGCATGAACATCTCTCATGCTCACCAAATATCAAAATGACATGTGAAGTATATAAACCTATAACCAAAATGCTCATATGACTATCATGCCATATATCAAAATGACACTACATATATCATACAATAACATAGCACTATCCAAGCCTAGTGCCCTGTGATGCTCCTGCACCATCCGTCCCTATACCTGAAAGGAGGTCCCCATAATGTGGGGTCAGATTTATGAATATACCTTAGTAAGTCAGGGGTCCTTCAGAAATTCCTCCGCCCCAATTCACTTTAGCATAAAAGCAATAAACCACATGATGCAACATATACATATCCATGCTATGAAAATAATGCTCATCCAAACACTCCACCGGAATGCTCATGCCATAATAACAATGATCCTACTGGCCAGCTAGACACTACACTCTATGAATTACATAAGGAAACTCCCTTGATACATTCCAAGTGCATAACATAGCATACACATACATATATCAAATGCATCATCAAGACATGCAATTACATATACTCTATAAAACCACAACTCCAGCAAAGTCTGGTGGAGCTATCTTGGGATCAACCCGGAAGTCCGAAAGCTTACCTGTTTGTAGCTTCCTAGCAATACACACTCGTATACAAGAAATCCACTCACAAGCAAAGCAATTCAAAACTTGATCCACCGTGAGATTCAAGTATCCATGGATGCCTGCTCGCTAATCCTCCACTGAAATCACTCTTGGTATTCAATGGCAAAGAGGAATATCAATACAAATAACCAATTACTTGCATTGCTAGAGATCACCTTAAAACCATGTGATCTCACACAAAATCCTAAACCAAGACTAAATGACGATCTGACTTCATTTCTACTGTTTATTTAGGTTCCTTAACATATTTCCCAAAGGGCCTAAGTCTACACAAGCCTCAAACCACATCAACCATGGAAATATCACAATATATGACCTAGAAATCAAATTATAACAATCCACATTGTCAAGTTATGTGTTCAAGAGATTAAGTCAAGTTTACAAGGAATCAAGTAATGATGTGTGTTCATGGAGATAGTGACAAGTTGTGTCAAATAATGATCAAATGATCATGAAATTAACATGATAAGAGGAACAAGGATAAAATTCATGCCTAACAAGTGAATTAGGATCTAAATAGAAGTATAAGTTATGTTGAGAGACATATATGTCGATTTGGTAAAACAGGGATATTTTGGTAATTTGACAAACTAGGTCTGAACTTAATTCTGCCACTCTAGTTAAATTGTCGGGTGAATTTCATGAAGTATAAGCATGCATAATTTAGATAGATAGTGTGTAGAAAGATTAAAAGAATTAAGTCAAATGTTAAGAAATTAACTAAGTGTTAGTAAGTCAAAGTAAGCTAAAACTTGACAAAACTATGCCTAAACTTGAATTAGATGGCATAATTAAATTGTATAGTAAATTTCATGGGTTCAAGGTGGTCTTATATTAATCGAGTTATGGTTAGATTAATTATTAAAATTGAGTCAAAGTTCTAATTAAAATCAACCAATAAGAAGCCTTATAGGTCAAAGCAGTGGCGGACCCAGGAAAATATTTTTATGTCCGCACAGTGGCCGGGGTTGCCCCCGATATTTTTTTTGTAAAGAAAGTTAAATCAATGCTTGAACCCGCTTATAATCTAGTTTCTTCCATAACAAGCTGCAGACAATAGTTTGACCAATTATTCCTCCCTAAATCTTACTAATCCTCCAAAACAAATATGAGAATATACTCCAGTATATCCATACATCATCATTCTATTTTATAATGGTGAATAAAAAAATTAACACTACCTGTATAGAAGCAAGCAAAATCACAGTGAAGACCTCGTCTCTAGATATTAACTTATTTGAGAATGTCAGACCGACAATCAATCCTCTTTTTTTATAAAAATGAAAAGGAAACAAAGGATGAAGAGAACATGGGAATGGGTAAGTGACAGGGGAGAAAGAATAAGTTTTCCCTCTAATCAATTTGCGTTGCTACATTGTTTTAATCATTTCCGTACTTTGCTAACTAATATAAGAATAATTATCCTTTTTGGTCCCTAACAAAAAATTCAGTCCCCACTTTAGTTTATTATAAAAAAATTAGTCACCTGGTCGTTATGAAATTCAAAGTGGACACATTTTGATCTTTTTGAGGAACTAATGTAGGTCTTTTTTAAATTTGTGAGGGACAGTAATTTTAACTAAATTGATCCACTTTAAATTTTGTAGGGACCTCGAGACTTATTTTATTTTGTAAGGGACTAAAATGGGGACCATATTTTTTGTTAGGGGCTTAAAAGTGTATTTTCTCCTAATATATATATTGAACCAAGAGACAAATAAATACTTACAATATAAAAAGAATTGATTTTTTTTATGACCGCACTTGCGGGCATTTGCCCGCAAGTGGGTCCGCCAGTGGGTCAAAGTGATGACTAAGTAATAAAGTAAGCGTAATGGTTAAGCTACTTAGATATTTTCATGAAGAAAATTAGTTTTTCCTCTTCAAAAGACTCCTTGGCCGACCTATATAATAAGGAGAAGAAGATTGGTCACTAAGCTAGCAAATTCAATTGGTTAAAAATCAAGAAAGTCAACAAAAGTGGCTAGAAAGCTTATATATGTTTATAAGTTGAATTGTCATTTATCTTAACTCATCTTCTACAAACTTTTCTTCCTTTTCCTGTTCTCCATGACCAGCCACCGTTGAAGAGCTTTGAGAGCTCATATCTATAGGAAACCTCACAAAAACATCATGATTATTTCACAAGAAATCTTCCTTACAACTTTAGGAACCTATCTATGGTTTTAGTTTCTTTTCAAAAGCCTCCAATCATTGGATTTCTCCTCTTGAAGGCCACGACCTAGGTATTGTTCATGGGTATAAAGTTCAGTGTTTTCATGGTTTGGATTTTGGAGAATAATCTCTAGGTGGTTTGGAGTTCATTGGTGTTATGAAACTGAAGTTTAAACAATTAGTTTTCAAGTTATGATTTTAGGGTTTTCTCTTGAACATGGATGAACATGGATGGTGTTCAATAATGTTAATATGTTGTATTTTAATGTGTATTCATGGTATTTGATGTTCATGGAGTTGATTGAATTAAGTTTGATTAATTGGAAGTTGTAAAAATTCGTGAAACCCTAATAGACATCAAATCTACACTTGTCTTGCAAAATTTATATCTGTAGTTGTAGAATTCCAAATTGAGTGTGGTTTGTTACAAATTAAAGTTACACATGTATAGTATAACATATAAAAATTCATAACAATTAGATCAGAAATGGATTTTTCATGTATTTATTAGTACAGACTGTTCATGCTGGAAAATTCATGTTTCTCTAGATTATTTTGTTGGTTAATGGTGATCCTACCTATTAAATGTTGATTAGACTTATTAAATAATGGCCAGGTCACAACATAACCCTAGCATTCCAGTGGTAGGCGGACATTATTCCACCAATCAGCTGCATCCCCCTGTAATATATAAGTAGAGTATAATAATTTCAGATTGTCATCACATTCCATGACATGGAAGATACGCTCAAGCTCTTGTACCCACTCTACAACGGCGATAGGATCTATCCCACCCTTATGGTGGGATGGTGAATGTTTCTTGAAGGCATTCAACCTCCTATCACGAGTCTCTCTATCATCAATAGGTAATCTAACAGATCTCACAGCACTAATATGATGGCTACCACCAACTCCACCATGATGACTAGAAACTTCAGCATGAGGATCAACGTTACCAACCCCTTCCTCTACATGGAGAGTATGAGGGGGTGGTGGCAACTAGGGATGCACCTGTAGCTGTGGCTGCTGCAAAGGCTGTGGACCTTGCCCACCAACCCTCATCTCAGCTAAAAGTAATCTCATCATTTCAACATTTGCCATCCTGTTTGCTTTCAACATATCTTGATTAGCTTTCATTATCAATTCAAGTTCTTGCTGCCTTGTTGCAGCCATAGTCTGCTGCAGTGCAGTCAGAGCTGTCAACATAGGATCCAATTGCGGATCATTCACCCGACGATTAGTTCGGGGCCTAACCATATTTACCAAAGTAGGATCTGACTGATCGTCAATTGTTTCCGGAGTCCTTCTCGGAGGAACCATAATTCTGCACCTTTTACACCAAGGAATCAGTTAGATACGCTCACACTCAGTGATCAGACATGCATATTACAACACTACAAGAAAACACTCAAGAACATCAAAATATCATGGAATTCCCTAGAGTAAGTGCTCTGATACCATAAATGTAACATCCCCATCTTGAGCCGGTTCCATTAACACACATTTGATACAAAACATGAATAGCGAAAGACTTAACTTACAAAAATACGAGCTAACTTTTTTTCTTTTTCTTTTATCCTTTTCACATGATATATAATTGCATACATCTTCTAGTTTACTTTTCATTTGACAGAGACAAAAATCGAACAGAGTAACATTTGTAAATCGGACAAATGAGGATATAAGAATCTCACTCCCAAGGTATCCTGATAAATAGTTTATACAATGCATGATTTCACAAATATCATATATTCATAAAGGATCATATACCCATCCATGGGCACATGCATAACTTGGCTTCGTGCCACTAAATCTAACTATAATAGCCCAAAATAATTAATTATCAAAATACATGTGATTAGATAATTGAGCATGTATTAGTGAGTAAAAATAAGTAAATTCCCTTATAAAATTAATTGGGGTCACTTTTGAGGTAAAAAGTGTACTCAGTGAAAATTAAGGGGTATAAATGGGTGTAGACAAAAGTGCCCGAAATATAAAAATGGAAGTAGAAATATTCCTAGAAAAATATTCCAGACTGTTGGGTAAAGTTTGGTAACTTATGGAATTGAATAGATAGATGAACTAATACCCACTTAACTTGTGTTAAGTGGGAAGTCACTTAAAGAACCCAAATTTCCCTCCCCATTCCCGTGTGCGCAGAAGCAAGGGAGAAGAAGAAAAGAGAAGAAGGAAGAAAGGGAGAGAAAGAAGAGAAAAGAAAGGGGAAAACCCTTGGGTGATCAAACCTTGATGGTTTTGAGTGATTCCAAAGCCTAAACCACTCCAAATCTTCCCCTCTTTCACAATCCTAGCTTGGATCTAGGTGGAGAGTTGTGTGGTTTGAGATTTTTCTTCTCAAAGTTTTGACCCATTGGAGGAATTGAGAGATTTGTTGGTTTCTACCTCCATGGAAGCTTGAGGAGTAACCAATCCTTGGTTGTGCAACCATTGGTGGTAAGATTTCATACTTTGAACTCTATTTTCATGAAGAATCCATAATTTAGGTTTTGGATGAATAGTGTCTAGGGTTTATGGTTATGTGAGTAAATGGGCTATGTTCTAGGAAGATTGAGGACTAGAGTATGTTGAGAAAAATGCTAGGAATGACATTTAATCGGTGAAAATAAGTTTATATAGTCATATGATTTTGTTTGGAAAATGACAAAATTATACATTTGACTATGGTTTGGCTTGTTGGTGTAATCAATGGTTTGGTTTGGGTTGATTGTTGATATTGTCCATGTGATGCTTAGGATTGAGGCATTTGGACCAACCGTGAATAACCAACCGTTGGAGCAAGCTATGGAGCTCGGTTAGCTCCTTGAAGTTAATGTTGTGTTGTGAAGAACAAAGGTTTAGTTGGAAGCTTTGAGGTAAGCCTTCGGACCTTGGGTGTAATTCCCTTTATTGTTCCACCAAGCCCTGAACGGGTAATGGTGTGTTGTTGTATATAAATGCAATGAAATATTGTAATGCTTTGTTATACGTATTTGCATGCTTTGGTGTGACATAGGATGGTGTTTCCCTATGTTGGTATGTAGCATGACGATGCGTAAATCATACCTGGTAGTTTAGCTGGCCAGTAGGACTATTTGCATCTGAGTATCCTTAGGACAGCTCGAGAGCTCGAGGGATTTCTCCTGGAGATGTTTTGTACACTTGCATGAATATGTATTTGCTGCATTATTATTGTCATTGCTATTACACTATTATTGAACTATGGGGTGGAGAGATGCTCCAAGGGCCCCTGGTTTACTGGATATATTCGTATATCTCACCCCGTGTTGTTGGGGACCCCCTTTCAGGAAAGGATGCTGCAGGAGCCTCTGATGGCAAGTGGCCATATTTGAAGTAGTTGATATATGAAGAGTTTCATCATTGTGAGTAAGCATGCCATTTTGTAGTTCCTATGTATAGGATTGTAAATGAAAGACAATTGTCATATGCATGCTATGTGTTAATTGGTTGGACTTAGCCTATGCTCATCTCCTTTGGTATCTCGTTTGTTGATGGGAGCCAAAGAGTTGATCGTAGTGTTTTGTAGCTAAGTCCCATGATTTGTAATTGAAACTTGTAAACATGATGTAATGTTGTAATTATTGGGTATTTGCATATATGATGAAATGATATGCATGCTTCCCTTGTGTATGAGTATCTAGAGAGACTCGAATTCATGTATTTAAAGGATTATATGATGTAAATTAGGAGAAAGAAGACCTTTAGGTTGGAAAACCAATTTAAAACAAAGGGACCCTGCCTTGTTGTCCAATTTTCGTATCCTATATGATAGATTTGGACCCTTGTGTCTTGATGGAAGTTGTAGATATGTTTCTTAGCTTTCCATAGAGACCAAGATTGTGTAATTTGGGTAAGTATAACTAAAGTTATGGTTAAAATACCACAGGAAGGTCAAATTGCCCTGTTTTGGGTACACAGCCCTGTTGTCTGGCGCTATGGGCGCCAGACTGGCGCTAGGAGCGCCAACGGCCAAAATAAGGCAGTGGCGCTGGCGCTGAGGGCGCCACTGTGGCGCTGTCAGCACGGGGGATCTGCCGATTCAGCACCTGTCGCTTAGAAATCTCATAACTTGGGCTACGGTGCTCCGATTTGAGCGCGGTTTGAACCCACGCGTAACTAATGAAAAATCCTATAATATAATGGGCAAATGGAGACCATAATAAATGAAATTAAAGTATGGTATTAAGCTTTAAGTATGTTATTCCGTAATGTATTATGGTTATGGTCACGCAATTGGGTAATTTTAATTCGGCTTGTTTTAAAAAGAAAATTTTAACCGGATTTAATTGCACCAATGTGATTGTAACTGCGCTTAATATCATAAGTCAATGTTAACAAACCGGTTCTAGAACGGGGTGTTACACTAACAACATGCAAAACCAACACATATGCATACATGAATACTACATCATCATATAAACATGCCTAAATACACAAATATACATGCATCAAAGCTAAAAACATGTATAAAACACATAGATGCTATATAAAAAGTAACAGATCAGACGTCATGATCCTAAAAAAAATGGAATACTAATGCAAAATAACAATCCTCCAAGATAATAGTAGCATACTGCTACCCAAGATCCGGTCTGCAATGCACTCTATCCATGGGTCGTATCCTTGCCCCATGTAGGCTTACCGGTAATCTGTACACCTGAAATGATGTCCCCAAACGGGGTGAGATAACAAATCTCAATAAGCTCCAGGTTTATAGAGAATTCTCCATACCTAGGCCCACTCCTGCGTTAAAGTCAGATACAGAGTATACAACGGATCATATAAACAATATCACAACTGAACAGAACATATATACATATCTTATCAGAGGCGTACACAATCATTCCCAAGGGAGGACTCCAAGTGGAAATCAACGCACGTGTTCCCGATGGAGGACCCCGAGCGAAACCAAACATATATAAGAGGTATACACAATGAATCCCAAGGGAGGACCCTAAGCAGACATCAGTACACATAGAAATCAATGGCCAAAGATCATGACAGAAATCACATCAGAACAAAACATATCATATTATCAAATAGCTCTATATGAATGCATCTATACAAAGTATCAAATACAATCATACAATCCAACCATAGTTAATTAACCATGGTGGAGCACATAGATAGGAGAGAAATCCTTAAAATGGAGCTTACCTCTTGGAGCTTTACAATTTGCTTACTTGTAGCATAAGTTACTTGTCTTGCTCCACGAGAATCACAGTCCCTAGGCACACCTAGAGAAGGAATTCAAAACAAAACTCAATAAAATGATACAATGCCATGTAATTAAACAAGACATGCACTTTATTGTTTACATTCATTTCTTCACACATATGCGTATAATATGTCAATCCACAAGTCAATACCATCATTTCTTAAACTCATTTGTTAGGTCTTTTAAGGATGATTACTTTACATAGGGTCTTAAAATGACCCAACCAAACTTCTAAAATACCTTTTACAATTTTAACATTTCATAGCCCCACAATTCCCTGCATGGCCGAATCCAAGACGAAGGGGAAATGAGGGATTTGCATCAAATCAATTGACACAACCAATAGTTCCTAGAACTCACACTTAATCCCTAAGTTGACTATGTATCCTCACAAGAATTTAAAACATAATTCATGCCTATTTTTCCTTCACAAGGCCGAGGGTACACATATATGGAACCAAGATGTCCTTCGTCATTTCTTAAGCCATTTCACTTCCTAATCATACCAATGCCATGCGTTGGAACCTTAATACATTACCAAAACAAAGTTTAACATAATCCATCCCAAATAACCCTATAGGTCGAAATCTAGGGGAAAGGGTCCATGGAGTTATTTTCTATATACTCTAAATTTAACCACTCAATTCACACTTCCACATACATATAATCCTTCACAAATTATGCAATTTATTTTTTGCACTCCAAAACCCCATAAGCCCACTATGGGTGAAATCTAGTGTGGTGGTCTAGGGGATTTTTCTAAAAATTTAAACTCATGTTAATGCTTATTTCACATTATAACTTCATATACAATACTAATCCATCAAAAAATTTCAAATTTCAAACTTAATAATTTCCCACCAAAAGTGCTCATATTATTCAAAACTTAAATCTTGAAATTGAAACTGTAACAGCCCATTGTACACCAGTGTTGTTAACATTGATTATGATATTAAGCACAGTTACAATCATAGCAGTTTATTTATAAAAATGCGAGTAAACTTTTTTCCTTTTCATTACGTGAGCATTTAAAACAAAAATAAAACGTAATGAGTAAAAGCTGTGATCATAACTGAAGACTTAACACGGAATAATTATAAATAATGCCTAACTATGTGCAGGGCACTTCCAGACATTCTCTACTCAAATGATTCTATAGGTCTGCGTACAACTCCAATGGCTACCAAATTTTGATACAATGTGATTGACATATCAAGATTCAAAATGATGTATGGCATGTCCCTATTAGACTTCTGTGTAGGGATATATGCTCTCCCAAAGTTCATCCGAAATCTGCCATTTTCTAGAAATTTCGACGACATCTCTTTTGTTTATCCAACCTATCCAACTTTATCAAAAGTGTGTTATCTATCATCAATGGTACCTAATATTCAAGGGTGGCACTCAAGGACTAGCAATGCCTTGGTGCTCTTACAACCCATCTCAATTTATATCAATTTACTTAATTTACATCTCATTAATTGCATGATCAAATCTTAAATACATTTCAATCACCTTAGCCCAATTTCATGCATTCTTTAAACATACATATAATCATCAACTAAAATAGGCCTATTTCCCTTTCTTAATACTTCATCCTTCAATATGAAACAAGGTCCAAATATCACAATTTACATTTCTCCAATGAAACATAATAAAATTGAATCTCCAATTACATTATAAGGAATTTAACTTCAAAATATGACATAATCAATTTACAACTAGACTTAGGCAAAAAGATGGCATGAACAAATATGATAATATGCATAAACCTAACTCCATATACAATGTTCATGCCCTAAGCCTAGCCTATGTCAAAATGGGCTCAAAATGCAAAATATGATCTAAGTCCACATGCTCATCATATGGGCCTCTTGCCCATCGCTCCTGTCCCACTGCTACTACCTGAAATAAAGTCCTCAAAATGGAGTGAGATATACGAATATATCTCAGTAACTTAGAGGTTCTAGAGATTACTCCGCCCCATGGCTCACTCAGATGTAAATCAATAATATACTACAACAACCAAAGAGGGATCAAGCAAGAGATTTAGTGAAGTAGGGATGCATATGGAGTAAAAATACGATGAAGCCGGAATGGTCAATGCCAAAGCCACACAACATCCGGCCTATTGGCCTCGGCATATAGCCTACGGTTTCTCATCCAAGCAAGTGTTCCCATAACATCAACCAAGGCACCCTCCATCCATATACACCCGAGACTTTCCTAGAGTGCTCCTCAACGGATGACACCCCATGTCCCTAGGTCAACTGGAACTCCCTCATGGAGACCTATCTAGTGGAAGTCCATAACGTCCGAAGGCAACAATCTACTGGCCAAAGACACGGTACATCCTATGTACCCACTATACATACATATATGCACAAGCATGCTATAACATATTATCAACATACACCTATAACCATTACCCCTAAGGGGCATGGTGGAGCACACACGGGGACTAACCTCAGTACCAAATGATTACCTTATTGAAGCTCCCAAGCTAGGTAGCTTCAATGTAAGTTTTACCATAACTTTGTCCACTCAGAAATGCCCAAATCCTTTTGGTCAAGGACCAAAGGCAATCCGCCAATCTCAATCCTCAAGGATCACGTCCATGGGAGGCAACCTACAACGACCACACATAGGATCATCACAAACTCAATTACACCAATTTTACAATAATCCATCTTCACAAATTCATGCTCATCCAACCAAAATTTTTCCTAAAGTTCTTATAATTAACCATCATAATCTAAGTGTCACAAGATTTTCAACGATATATCATATGCCTTATTCTGATAAGTACAACATAAGATACGTCCGCCGTAAGTAGTAAACTGAAAACCCAACGTCACTAAGCGGACTATTTATTTATTATGGAATGATATATTGCCTAGTTTATTATGTAATTTTTATGACAAATACTAGACATATTAATCTTTAATTTGACATAAGAATCATCCCGTTTCATTAAGTAACAAAGGAGATATGAATTTCGTAAACTCACTGTCGCTTGCTGTAAAACTGAAACGGGAATGAACAATGCCCACTAATTTTTTTTGAAAACTGTAACGTGAGCTCATAGAAATCTCATATTTTAGGACAAGAAACTAGACATCCTAGGCTTCAATCTGGTACCTCACACACTCCATCTGATTAAGAAATGAGTGAGATATGAGTTTTCTAAAACTGAACTCACTACTACGTAAAATTCTGATAGCAACATCAACTCTACTTCCATATGTTTTTACACTAAATTGTCCAAGCAATTTAAACTTTGTTCTCTTATCTACATATAACTTAACATACTTTAATCTTCATGACAATCATTAGAGTAATCTCAACTCCTATTTAAAGCCCTATGGCTAAAATATCATAAAGAGAGCGACACATGAATTTATTCGACTTCTCACAATGAACATTGAATTAATCAATTCTAATACTTCATTAACTTATCAAAACATCTTCTTAGCCTTATAAAATCACTTTCCTAAACCTTATACCTTCATGGGCTGAACCTCCCCTAATCAAGTTCATGAAATCTTAAAACAAACAACCTTTTTAATCACTTAAACCATCAATTTGTCATCTCAATTTCATGTATTTCACTTAGGGAATATTACAAACACATGGCATGCATATTAAAGCACACATAGGCTGATTCATTATTAGTATTTTAGGTTATTTCCATTCTTCTTTTAAAGCTTTGACATACTTCATCATCAAAAGACAACCATCATCAAACAACAAACGTCCTCATCAAATATTCATTATTTAACCTTATCATATTCAGCCCATAAACATAGAAAACCTACATTTTCATGTCATATTTCAACCATTAGAATTCATGGAACTTACCACCATTAAACTCCAATTGGCTTAGAGATTGTCTTCCAACTTTAAAACTAATAAAACAGCCCCTCTTTTCTTCCTTTTCAAGTGCAAGTTGCTGGCTTTTCAAGTAGGAAAGCAAGCATTTGAAGACCTCTCACATGGAATAAAATGGATGGTTAAGATCCTAACATACTAAGCTATAAGTTTTGTGTTGAATGTTTGGTTCAAAAGTGGTTTAATCCAAGTGAACCAAGCTTGCCCTTACCAAGAATGAAGTCTCGGTCTTCATAAAAGAAAGGAAATGAAGAGAGCATCATTGGAGAAAGAAAACCACATGGGAACCGACCTACTTATAAAAAATTGGACCAACACATATAGTCTTGCTTGCTTTGACTTTTATACATTAAAACTCATCCAATTGGCTCTTCAAATGAGAAAGTAACCTAGAAAGCAAGAGAATGGGAATAAGAAAAGACAAACCTTAAGACACATGTAGGAATGACCAATCATATTCATTCTTTACTTATCTTAACTTTTAATGTTTATTTCAATTCTAATTGGTTACTAATTTTAGTAACTTTAACATATTTTTCATAAATAATCTAAACATAATTAGATAAAATTAAGATCACTTGAAAATCATAAAATTTACAAAATAATTTAATTACAACATTTAATTCAAGTTTAGACCAATTATTGTTTATTTACACAATGGTCCTAAAATTTCACCATGATTACATATGCATCCTATATACTTATTCTACATAAAATTAACTACTAAATAACTAGTTTGACATTCTTATAAAACTTATCATGTTTATAACATGATTAACTTCACATAATTTTACATCAAAAGATTACTTAATTCCTAATCTAAAAAAAATCTTTTCTATCAAAGTTTATAAAACCTACTAATCTTTTGGCATTTTTAAAATCTTAAAGGTATGGGTTGTTATAGAAACAATAGGAATGGGGATTTCTGACCTCAAATCACTTATTCAATGTCCAAGAAGCAGAACCCAAGCTTCACTCACTCAAAATCTACACTTTCCCACTTGGATGAATAGTGCCACGAATTGTAGAGGAGGAAGAACTCTTCCCACAAGCAATTTCAGCCCAAACAAAGTGGTGGAATAGATTCCTTGGATGATTTATTATCAGATTCATGTGATACATTTTTGCATTGGGATTATTGTGGACTGAGAATCAAGAAAGGAAATTTCAAACCCAAGGCCACTTTGAAGATAAAGAACTCAGGTATGGAGAGAGAGAATGAAGAAAATCTGATGTGAATAGTGACTTCCAAGTCACTTAAGGTTTACAATAAGCACATGTGGCTTTTTAACGAGTGTTTTTCTCGCACTCAGTTCCACTTAAATTGACCCGACACTAATTTAAAGCTACAGACATAATTTTATTTTTCTGAACTTATTTACATTAACTTTTATTCGCTAATGAATGATATTAACAATTCACAGTAGGGTTTCTGCACCGCTTTTGATGAAATGCACTTTGAATTACTAACTGTGCATTGTTTACACACGAAATTGTAAAACTTATAAACTTAACATTTTTGTTTTAAACATGACTTGCTTGACATATATTGGACTTTCTTATTCTTATTTCATCAATTATTTAGTTCTTGAGTTTATCGGTTGCTTAAACAGCGGTACAAAATACTTGGCAGACAACATTATTTATGAGATTTTCACGAAAAGTGCTAGACTATACAATTTTTCAATCCTGAACTCATATTTGGCATCAGAATTTCCAAATTAGATTTCTAACCTCATTTTACTCATTGCCAACATCTACCGGTTGTTACACACTGTGCAGAGTACTCGGCAGAAGGCACTATTCATGACCTAATCATGCTTACAGTCATAACACTCAATTTTACGTCCTGAATTTAATTATGACCTTTAAATCCTTAAATTAAATCTCTAATTAATATTTACCCGATGGGGACATTATATCATGGGTGGAGACTACTCCATAAACCCAAAGTCTTATTAGGATTCATTTCTCTCCCTGTCATGAGGCTATAATTTAAATTATAGGTACATCAGTAGTAGGAGAACCCTCAAAGGGCAAAGGACCAATGCAATGAGGATAGAGGGCTCAACATGAGTGGACACTTAGTTATTTTGAATGTCTGTGTAGACATGTTTTGCTAGTGCATGAAGTATATGATCATGCATGTATACAATTGATAATCATTTTGAGAGGCATGTGTTTGCCTATGTGTATTAGTATCTTATAGAGACATATTCTATGTGTTTATGTTTTGTACATGGTAGACATAATCTGAATGGCACAGAGCCATATTTCAGTTTATGTACATTAGATATGGAATTATTTGTTATCAGGTACAAGATCAATAGTTGGATATAATCCCTAATTGTCCAGTTTACAGCTGTTATGTTGTCCGTTAGACTTTATACATAATGGTATAAGTTATTATATCTGTATAGTCATTGGTAATTGATTATAGTTACTTTGAATTTAATTTAGAATTTTGTACAGGTATGAGATTGTACAGTTCATTGGAACAAGGCATGTAATATAGATATAGAAAATTTTAAGAATTAATTTAAAGAAAAAGTCACATCGTGAAATTACATTGAGTAATTGTGCAAATTTTAGTAAGTCTTTCACTTCATAATTGAAGTATTTTGAATTTAAAGTACCATAAGTAAGTTAACAATCTGATTTTAAAATGGGACGTTATACAAATGTTTATAAACTTGGATGAGGACGAGATTTCTTATAACCAATGGCTTCACAAAGCCACAAGGAATGATCTCCAAACCTCAAATGAGGCCAAGAAAGTCTCCCTTGATCGAAATCTTCTCAAAATTTCCCCTATAACACCTCGCATTTCTAAGATTTAATATTAAAATATTAAAAGAGAATTAAAAAGAAGGATTAGTGAAAATCCTGAGTATAAGGCCAACAGTAATTAGCCATGCACACAACCCTATGAAGATAAAATTGAGTAGAAGGTCTCAGATTATAAAAATAACACTGGAAATGGATTCAGAACGAAAAATTGAGTGGATAGGCAAGTTTCAAAAAAATCAGTGAATAATGTTTTTCACGGGTAAAAATACCGCAGTACGATTGCACCGTAAAACGTGTCGATTGAGTTTTGAGCTCTAGGTTCCAAATATGAGTTATAAATGGCCTATAAAACTAGGAAATATGAATTATGATAATATTTGATGGAATTAAGCTAGTTTGGGGAAACGTGCCAACGATGCACGCAACAGCTTAAAACAGTGTTTTCTTCGAACGACTGGAAAACTCCGGATTCATCTGATCAAGGATAATAAAGGAAAATGTTTAATGTTAAAAATTAGAGTTTCTAAATAGGTTGTGAATTCACGGACGTTTAGAGAAATTCGGATGAGTTTTAAATTGCGTGGGGTGGCGTGGGACCCACCCACATAAGCCACATCACCTCCCCCTCACTATTCATCATCTTCCCTTCCTTTCTCCCTTGCAAACCCGCGCCCAGCAGCCCACCATCAACATATTTATGCAAAATTTTCAATTCACCATAACTTGGTCATTTCTCCACCAAATCCATCGATTTTTGTCTTGAAACTTGATGGAAAACACCTTCTAAAGCCATTGGTAGTACTCTTAGGCCTTGAAACCGTCTCATTGGTGAGATCCAAGCCAAAATCAGTCACGAATTTGTTGGAAAAAGTTGAGTTCATGGAGCTTCTAGGTGCTCCAATGGTGGAGTATGTTTAGGAGGAGCCTTGTGCCTTGCATTTGGGTGAGTTTCCTTGTGTTTAAACGGTTGAATCATATGATTTGAATTATGAATCCTAAAGAGGGCTTAGTTGATTTGTGATGTTAGAGAGCTCAAATGGAAAATGTGTATTAGATGATAATGTCTTAGAATGATGTGTTAGAGCTAGAAATGCCATGAAAATCATTGGTGAAAAATATGATTTTGTAACTTAGAAAATTTTGAGGTGTCATGACTTTGAGATTTGAAAATGTGTTGTGATTGGATTGGTGAGTTGTTGTATGTTTGTATGTTGATATAATGGAATTGTATGAGATGTAGAGGGGTTAAAACTGAATGAAAATCCCTTGGGATTGCATAGGTAACAATTCGGCCATTTTGGGAATTTTAAGGAGTTGATCTTGTTTGAGTGATGTACCAAGTATGAAATGGTATTTAGATGGGTTGTGTGATGGTTTAAATGTTGGAAAATCTATGAAAAATGGTTGAGAGTGTTAAAAGTCATAAAGGATCCTAGAGGAAAATTAGGCAAAACGTTGCTTAAAAGATGTAAAGTGAAAAACGACACTTGGTATGGCCTTTTGGCAACCTAAGGATGTGAAATAAAATGAGAAAGAAAATTTAGAAAATAAAACTTGAAAAATTCCTAAGCAGGCCGAACCTACAAGTGTAGGAGTGAAATTTGATGTTTTTCGTATTTCGATCGTATTGTCGTGTACTGATGATTCGTACATGGTGTTGTAGGTTGCCGTACGTCGATTTGAACCCCGAGCCGTGAGTTAGTGGATTGCCCTTGGTCTTGGACCAAGTGGGGTTGAGGTAAGTGATTAGAACCATGTTGTATAATTGGCAATTGCATGGATTCATATGAGTTTTGAGTAATTGGGAATGTCCTCTGTATAGGCATTCTGTTGAGTAAAGAGCTCAGAGAGCATACTGCTGTGGAGCTAAGTGAAAAGGTTCATTGAGGTAACCTCTTGGTACTAGAGCTTGTTCCCATTGTGTGTTCCACCATACCCGGCGAGGGTGATGGTAGGAAATGTATATGCGTAGTGTAGAATAACATGAGCATGCATGTAGTGTTTATGAGGGTAATTATGTACCGAGTCTCTGGCCAGTAGATAATGCCTTCGGGAAGTTCGGACTTCCACTGGATAGGTCTCCGAGAGGGAGTTCCAGTTGACCCAGGGTCGTGGTGTGTAATCCAGATAGAAGCACACTACGAAGTCTCGGGTGTATGTGGATGGGAGGGGTACCTTGGTTGGTTGTTCTAGGAACACGCCTTGGATGAGACCTGTAGGCTTATATATACCGAGGAGGTTGCGTGGTATTGGTAGCTACCATCCCGCTTCGTCGTATTTTGTATCCCGATATTCCCCAGTTTCTCTAAATCTCTTGCTATATCCCGATTTGAGAGATGTTGTTTTATATTATTTACATGCATCGAAGTGAGCCATTGGGCAGAGTTTTCTCCAGAACCTCTGGGTTACTGAGTTATATTCGTATATCTCACCTCGTCTTGAGGAATTTATTTCAGGAGGTAGCAGTGGCACATGAGCGGCAGGAAAGAAGCCCGTAGGATGAGTCGTTGGAGGACTTTTATGTTTTGCATTTAGATGGCCGTTGGGCCTAGGCTATATTTAAATCATGAATAATGTATATGATTGGGAGCATGGTTATTAGTTGTTCATAATGTATAATTTGTCTAAGGGTATTCTTATGTACCATGTTATTTTGGGAGTATTATCTTGTATATTTTAAAGAGGAATTTTAATATGTTCATTGAAGTTGTAAGTGTACATGAATTAGTGTAATCATGAAGAATGTGTAATATGATGAAAAGGGCTTTAGGCCTATTTTAGATTTATGATGATATGTATGTTTAGAAAATGCATGTAAATGGACATTGATGATTGAAATAAGTTAAGCATTTGTAAAGTGAGCAGTACGATATAAATTGTGTAATAACTATAAACTGAGTTGGGTTGTAAGTGCCCAAAGGCATTGTTGATTCTTGTGTGTGCCACCCATTGGTTATTAGGTATATTTGAGGCCTTAGATCACGTTTGCAATTTGGGGATCTTTGTAAAAACAAAGGTAACTCTGGCGAATTTTCTGTAGAATTGGCAGAATTTAAGCGAACTTCGGGAGAACATATCGCCCTCCACAGAGTTTTGTTAGGGACGTTCCATACGCCATTTTAAAGTTTGAGATTTCCTCTAGCTTGTGGTAAAATTTGAGAGAAATCTGGGTTGAAAGCCGGCCAGGAAAAGCATAGAGTGCAGACTGCCCAATTGCCCCTGCACTTGTGGCAGTTCTGGACCGGTTTTGGGAAATTAATTCCCGCTTCGTTTCTTAGTCAGATTAAGTGTATGATATATAAAATTGGAGGTTGAGGTGTCTAGTTTCTTGTATAAAAACTTGAGATCAATTGGTTGATTGGATTTTCTGCAGTAATTCATGGAGTGAAGGATGTTTGAGCTGTTTTTGGGGTTGGTTAGTAGCTTTGCTTGTCCAACTTCAAACGGCGATATCCGGAGAAAACAAGATCGAAATGACTCGTGTGATGGCTTATTAGAAAGCTAATTAAGTCCTGTAAAAGATACTAAAAGATGAGATGAACAAAAAGAAAGTGGTGATGATATAAATAAATATACCGAACCATGTTCGGATGGGTGGAAAACGTAAAGTTGAGAAATTAGCTAAGTGGGTTTATGGGAACCCCTTAGTGACTTGTATTGAGTAAAATAAGATATAAAAATAGTTTAAACAAGTATTCCGCAAGAGTTTACAGTTATGGTCACAGCTTTATTTATTACGCATTTTACGGTTTTAAATGCTCGCGTAATAAACGCAAAAAGTTTACTCGCATTTTTATAAATGAACTGCTGTGATTGTAACTGCGCTTAACATCATAATTAATGTTAACAATACCTGTACGTAACGGGCTGTTACAGCCCCCTCCCTCTCCACTTTTCTCTCCATACACACTTTCAAGGATATTAGAAATGATAGATATGTTTATGAGTTGATTCTAAGCACTTTACTAGTTGGAAGTTTGTTGACTTAACAATTACACAAAGAAATGGAAATCAAGCTTTCCACTCATGGAGCTCACGGTTCACACGAAGAAGAAGGAGAGAAATGAAATGGATTTCGTCTGTAACACCCCGTGTATACCCGGTTTTTTATCATGTCATCGTATTAAGCAATGCTTAATTAAAATGCGGAATAACTTTTTCTTTCATTCAATTATGACGTCATTATCATTAACCAAGTTGAATACTTAATTCATTTTCAAAAGATTTCCTGTATGTAGTTGCAAATAAACAACTAACTGAAATACCTCATAATATAGATAAGTGTGTCTCTAGTCACGAAACTACAACACGTAGACCGGACATAATCCTGATAGTTATACAACCAAACTAAAATCATAACATAATAAACGTGGCATGGACAAACCCTATGCTCACCAAATGAGGCAACAAAGCCCAACAGAGTCTCACATCAAATATCAAGATAGTAAATGTAAAGCATGTCAGCATCTAGCAAATCATCATAAAATCATAAGCTCAACTCAGCTCCGGCCTCCTGCCACCCGAGGTATCAACCCCAATATTACCTGAACCTGAAAATGTGCACCAATCGTGGGATGAGATCTCTAAAAAGAAATCTCAGTAAGACAAAGGGTCCTCAAGGGTTTCTCCACCCCAAGCTCACTTACATGTGCAATATAAGTTCAAAAGCAGTTTAACAATATAAGTTCCAAAATTAGTGCAATGCAGCATATAATCATGTCATGTGTGTCAACTATTCTACTGGCCAGAGAAATGCAGGGTTTACATACGTCTATTACCTACATTTAGTGCAAGATACCACTTGCACCCACCCCCAGAATCACCCTATTGTATGTCTCTCATATACTCAGGAGCCCGTCTAGGCGGAACACCATAAGGCATTGACATAGTAGCTCAACAACATTTCAAATATCAATACATGAAAACACATCATGCATATAAACCACCCCCCACAGGACATGGTGGAACCAACAATGGCTAAACCGAGGACACGAAAGCTTACATTGCAAGCAATCCATCCAAACCAAGGTCCACACCAGCTCATAGTCCACACACAGCACAATCACAATCTGTTTGGACCAATAATCAAATCAATATTCATACTCTATAAGCATATGGCATAAAGACAACGCCTTCCTTTTACGTTTCATGTCTTTAGGCTTCTCATAAAGCCATAAGCCCTTAATCACTTTGATTTTGACTTAGTTAATTATTACCGAAGACCACATTACTCAAACATGGGTCCACATACCCAAACTACACTTCTGTATGAACAATATAGCTACTGTCCCGAAATTCCCAGAATATCCGGATATATGTCGGGGCCATATCCGGATATGCATATCCGGATATCTATATCAGGATACCACAAGACCCCATATCTGGATATCAATATCTAGATATCATATTCGGATATTTCGCGACAGAATGCAGTTCTGCATTTTCGCGAAGATATCACTCAAAGGTTCAACTTTTACCATTATTATACGTCCAAGAATCCATTTTTAGGCATATATAGGTTCATATACGTGTTGGTTACTTAAATAACTTATTAAACATGCCAAGACTCAACTTTTAGTAGAGAAACTCATGATCAAAGGTAAGGAGCATACCCCAAAGCTCAAAACAGAAGCAAATGGTGCTCTTGGAGATCTCCAACAAGCCTCAAAGTTCAGACCACACAAGGACACAAAAATGCAAATTCAAGATAGGTCCTTTCACACCAAAGGTAGCTTCTTGAAGCACCAAGTGCCAAGAATATGAATCCCACACCTCAACACAAAACTCAGCCCCAAAGCCTTACCATCTCAGAAGTTCAACACAAAAATGGAGCACCTTTCCATCTCCCAAGGCTTAAGCACACCCACACTTGGAGATTTAGAGAAAGAACCAAGAAGAAATGAGCTCTCTTGGCTCACAAGGTGAAGGGAGGGTGAAAGTGGCAAGGTGGCCGCTCAAACTTCAGAAAAACTCACGTAGAGAATGACGAAAATTGACCTAAAAATCTGTGCCACCTCCATTTATAAGCGTATTAAGTTTAAACACACAATATTAGCACTAATAGCTATGCGAAGCATTTTAATCCCAAACTTAGGATTCTGAACCTACTCATTTTTCTTAGATTTGTCATGTTTTTATTTTATTTTTCGCAGCACCTTTCCGGTACGCACTTTTACATAGCCAGCATCAGTTATGGCACCAGTTCTCATTATTTTGACCTGAAACGTGTTTTACTAGTCCTATATATTATTCTAGGAATATTCATGCCCTTATTATAATTTTCCGGGATACTTCATCAATACACATTTATACCGTGAGGCAGAACCGGTATCTGCACTTTTCGTCAGAAAAATGACTTTCAACATTATTAATTACTGTCTATAATCATTCCAGCCTTCTCATAATTATTAGGGTCAATTATGGAATTATATCAATTATCTCATAATTATTTAATTAAATTCCTTATTAACGGTGCGGGTTCTTACACTGTTTAGCTTAGATATTTACATAGTAATTGCTTAGCCTTTAAAGTCAAACTAATTCAAGCAGTATTCCAATTACGCCCTCTCATCCATTTAACTCATCTAACTTGATTATAAACTTTTACTAAAAATATTTCATTATGTTTTATTCAATTACTTTTAAGTTCCAGGTAACTTTTGCTTACTAGCAATTATACCCCAAAACTCACACTTTTTGCACTTTTTTTAAAAATGCCTTATTTTTACCTAATTAGATTTTTAACCTAGTTAGACCATAATTATTATGATTAAATCACTAATCAATTCATAGTTCCACATTACACAGGTTAGGGTTATTATATTCACCCTACCATTTTAAAATTTTGACCACAAAATTCAACTCATACCTGTCTCTAAACTCAGGAAACTACCGGAGGAGTTCATCTTCTTGTTCCCAAATGGACTCCTCAAGCATTCAGCCTAACCACTGAACTTGACCACCTGAACAATTTTATTCCTCAACTTTTTTCTCATATCGATCCAAAATCTTATGCGATCCCACATGAGTCTTAAGATTCTCTCGTATCTCTACATTATCAGGTTGCACAACATGTGCATCATCTCAAATATATCTCCTCAATTGAAAAACGTGAAACACATCATGTAGATTCGATAACCGCGGCGGCAAGGAAAGTTGATAGGCCACTAACCTGATCCTACGTATAATCTGGTAGGGTCTTATAAATCTAGGACTCAACTTCCTTATCCTAAGAGTTCGACCCACACCTGTCATAGGCAACAACCTCACAAAGACATGATCTCCTACATTAAATTCAAGATGTCAATGTTTAAGATCATAATAGCTCTTATGACGACTCTGAGCCTGCTGTAATTTCTCTCTAATCAATTTAATTTGCTCCGTAGTGCTCTGCACTAAGTCTGGTCCAATTAACTGCCTCTCTCCAACCTCAGTTCAACAAGTAGGTGTCCTGCACCTTCGGTATAACAACCATTATTACCAAGTTTGTTTAAATAAGAAAATCAAGTTAAGTTCAGTAGATCAAGTGGTGTTTATAGAAATTGTGATCAGTTATGTCAAGTAATGATCCGTTGGTCATGAAATTGAGATAAGGAGATACAGAGGGATACATTTCATACCAAGCAAGTCATATAGTACATATATATATATATATATATATATATATATATATATATATATGTGGGTTTAGTGTTTATCATTTTAAATGACATAAGTTATGTCAATTTAGGAGAGAGATAGACACAGAAAAACGAAAATCATGGGAGAGAGAAAGTGAGTGGTTATTTTTAATTAAAATCTAAATAAAAAGATTTTTATATGTCTGTCTCTCTTTTAAAATGACATAACTTTATGTCATTTAAAATGACAAACACTTTTCCCTATATATATATATATATATATATATATATATATATATATATATATATATATATATATATATATATAAGGAGAATTCAGGACGTATATGTCATTATAGAGAAAGTCACGAATTACTTGGAAAATAGACTAAATGTGGTCAAAACTTGAGTTGGACTTTATCATTGAACTCTTTAGAAAATTTGGTGTCTTTAATATGATCTTGGATTAGTCTAATGATGATTAGATTAATAATTCAAAATAAGTCAAAGTTTAAGGAAAATCAACCAAAAAGAATGAATATAAGTCAAAGTGACTTAAAAGTAAGTAAAACTAGTCTTAAACTTAAATTAGATGACATAATTAAATTGAGTGATAAATTTCATTGAATCAAGGTATATTTAGATTAATCTAATGATATTTAGATTAATTGTTAAAAATACTACAAAGTATGGATTTAATTAGCAAATAGAATTAGAGATAACAAAGTTATTTTAAAAGCTAACTAGTTAATATGTTATATAGATATTTTGGTAACAAAAATATGATTTCTCCTTGTCTTCTAAGGCTCCAAATCAGCGCATGATGAGAGGTGTAAGAGCCGTTACATACCGAAAGTGTTAACATTACATATGGTATTAAGAGCAGTTACAATTACAGTAATTAAGTTAATTAAATCACGGGTAAACTTTTTCTTCTAGTAAATCCTTATTATTATTAACCATTAACCATTTTCGTAATCAATTAAAACAACACTGTAATTATAATTGCAAAACTTGCGAAAGCAAAATACTTATTCCTTTTACCACTACTTAGAAATACTATCAACTCCGGGTCATAAAACGACATCTTTTTCAAATCTGCAGTAAGAAAATCGATTCCTGAACTAGGTAATTGATTCTCATCCCAAAAGTAATCGATTCCTAGACCTCACAGTGGCTGAATTCCGCGTCCCTTGTTTCAGGGAATCGATTCCCACACTAAAGGTAATCGATTCCCCTACTGTGAAATCACATTTTGACAGCTTTTTGACTTCAAAAGGGATCAATTATCTCATTCCTAAACCTTTACTACTCAATATAACACATGTACAATTACTAATGTAGGCCCCCTTCCATCATGCATAAACCTTATCTCATGTATCAATTACAATATTCATCATTTCTTTGCCATTTACACATCATATGGCCAATTTACATCAACATTCCCAAATGCCTCAAAACAAAGTATGTGGCCATGGACAAGTCTCATGCTCACCCAAAATACCAATATAACAAGAGGCATAAAATATACATCAATTACATGGACTTAGAATCTAGTCATGAACACTACAAAAGCATGGCAATATCAACATGAAATTTGTTCATAACCTAAGTCTAAAATGCTAGATACAATGCTATGTACATCAAATATAATCCTCGAAAATACTATGCTCTCCATATGCTCACTATGATCAACTCCTCCTCTATGCAGGCCTCTTTCCCGAAGATCCTCTTTGCTCATTAGAACCTGAAATAATGTTCCCCAAACGCGGGGTTAGATATACAAATATATCCCAGTAAACCAATGGTACTGGAGGATCACTCCACCCAATGGCTCACTCAATGTGCATATAATGATCATCATATAAAATGCATAACATACAAATATCACATAACACTGAGCTCACATCTAAGAACATCCACACAAGGATTCTGTTCAAGGACCCCATCATATAACTCCCGGGAAGCTTCCTGGTGCCTCTCCCATGGTTGAGACGACTCCATGGAAAAAACCCAACTGGAACTCCAAAGAGTCCTATCCAGCGGAAGTCCCATGTTTGGATCATCCTGGTACCACTCCCAGAGACGGACCCACGGAAAAACCCGATCGGAATCCCCAAAGGGATATCACCAGTGGAAATCCAAACCACACAAATCTACTGGCCATAGATCACAGATATATCACACAACATGGTCCAAGCATGTCACACAATCATGTCAATAATACATGAACATACATTTTCACATAATGTCAAAGAACACACAATCCAACCACTACCCTCCACTGGGTGTGGAGGAACATACAAGGGGATAAACCCTAGTACCAAGAGTTTACCTTAATTCCGCAAGCAATGCTCCTCAACATAAGCTCCAAGCTTAATCCACTTCTATTGAGTCCGTGAAAGGTAACCTATATTGATCAAATAACCATGATCATCTACACTTGCATAATAATCAATTCAATATCAAAACAATAATACCCAACCTAACCACTTAGGTCGAAGGCTACCTTTCATTTATTTCAACTATCGCCTTTATTTTAATCATTGAACTAACTCACCATTTATGCACCAAGGCATCACCCATTGATTACACAATATTTTTCACATCGTTTTCCCTTATTTTCTCTATAGGTCGATGGGTTCCTCCACAATCATCTAACGAGATTTTCAACTATTTTGATATGATTCCACTATCATTAATGATCCTCATTAATATCTCAATAACCAACCATTAATTCACACCCATCACATTTATGATTTTCAAGGCAATTCCCACCATAAATTTGCCTAAGTTACTAATCCATTTCACAAATAATTTTTTATTGCTTCAATCATCATTATTTATCATTCTAAGCATTAAATTCCAAAGGAGGCATACCATTAAATGCTCCAAACTATCACAACTCATCAACACATAATCAAACCCTCAACCATTTTATGATTTTCATGAAAATTCAAAGAGAGTGTAGAAACTTACCACCAATGGTCTTCAAATGATTCAAGGATAGGTCTCCAACCAATTAATTAAGCCAAATGAACACCAAAATCCCCAAAATGCACAAATTTTCGTGGCTGAAATTAGGGATTTTCTCCTCACACAATGCTCCCCACAAGATGCACTCTACATGAAAGTCACTCACAAGATCAAGGGAAACAACTTTGTAGTTGGAGTTTCTCCTAAAAATGGCTTTAAATCAATGTATAAATTTGAGAAGCTCAAATGCCCTTAGCCATGGAGTTGGTCGACGGTGGAGAAGAAAGAAGGAAGAGAGAGTTTTCTGAATTTGTGACTCACTAAGCCTATTCATCACATAAGTCACTTATGTGGGCCCCACATGTCATTTAACTTTATTAAATCATCCAATTTAACCCACAAATTCATAATCTACATATTTTTCTCGTTCATGTCATATTTTTATTTACTAGAAATACTGATTATATTTTTGCACTTCCGGTACAATTATACCACAGTATTTTACACCGGCAAAATCACTATTCAATAATTTTCCAAAAACTTGCCTAACCACTCAATTTTTTCGTTATGGATCCATTTTCACTGTTAGTTTTTCCATTTAAGACCTTCTACTCAATTTTTCTTTCCTAGGGTTACATGTTTGGCAAATTATCATTTTACCATTCTTATGCCTTTTAACCATAATTTCAGGATTTTCACTAATCGTACCCTTTAATCCACATTTAATATATAAATATATGTTTTAGAAATACGATGTGTTATAAGAGGGAAGACAGTGTGAAGAAAGCCAACCAATAGGAATCAAGCTAACAAAGAAAGTAAGCTTGAAAGTCAAAAAAAGTAGACTAGATTTTTCCTACTTATTTAGTAGTCAGTTATTCTTCTTTAAAGAAGAAAAATTCTGCACTTATTCTCATCTACAAAATCGTGGCCCCATGGAAGCTTTGAGAGCTTGAGAACTTGCTTTTCTAGTCACTAAAATTCATAGATACTTTGAGAGAAAATCATCCTTGTAGTTAGTAGAACATAACCATGGTTTTTATTCCTTGAGGGAAGCTTCACATGTTCATATTTCTCCTCTTTCTCTTATGACCTCATGGTTGCCATCCATGGGAAGTGAGGTGTTTTTATAACACCTCACATTTCTAAAATATATATTAATATAATAAATAAGGATTTAAGGGAAGGATTAGTGAAAATCCTGAAGATTAGGTCAAAATACAAAGAAAAGGTAAAACGGTAATTAGCCAAACACGTAACCCTAGGAAGATAAAATTGAGTAGGTTTGGCGAAGCGTGCCTACGGCGTGCATAACAACTTAAACCTGCAATTTCTTCAAACGACCGGAAAACTCCGGATTCATCTGATCAAGTATAATTAAAGGACAATGGTTAATGTTAAAAATTATAGTTTCTAAATAGGTTACGAAATTATGGACGTTTAATGAAATCGGAGGAAGTTTTGAATTAATTTGAAATCGGGTGAGGTGGCGGTGGGTCCCACCTCACTTAAGTGACTACATGATAACTCATCCATGCCACTATTCATCATCTTTTTTCTTCTCTCTCTCTCCTAAAATAGATCAGCCCCCCTCCATGGCCTTCCCTTGCAAAACTTTCAATCTCTCATAACTCCTTTAATAAACTCCGAATCGAGAAAAGTCTGTGAGCAAAGTTGTTGGAAATCATCACCCGAACACATCCCACCGATTAGTTTCCCTTGAAACCCTCTCTATTGTGAGAAAATGGGCAAAGAAAGCCACGAAATTTGGGGAGAAAATTGGGGTTTTTGTAGTTGTTGCTCAAGCTTTGCTTAGGGATCAATTGGAGGAGCCTTGTGCCTTGATTGTGGGTAAGTTACAACACCTTTCATGGATTGATTTGATGAATTTGATTTTATGAAACCTAGGGTTTTCATGCTTGATTTTTTGGCGTTAGAGAGCTCAAATTGAAAATGTATATTAGATAAATATGTCTTAGAATGATGTTTTGAAGTGATGTATGTCATAAAATTTATTGGTGAAAATTTATGATAACTTTGGAAATTTTGATGAGGAATCCAACACTTTGTGATTTTGAATTGTGATAGGATTGTGTAATTGAGTTGTTGGATGTTTATACGATTTAATATTAGGATGTTATGATGCATTGCATTGCTAAAAAGGATTGGATATCCCTTGGTGGGAGGCAAGGAAGAGTTCAGCCACATGTATGATAATATGGAACCTGATGTTGTAAAATTATTGGGTTGATGGATTGCGTGATTAAATGATATTTGAATGGGTTGTGTGATGGTTGAATGCTTTGGAAATCAAAGGAAAAGTGGATGGTTATGTGGAATTGGTCATGGAACCTAGAGTGAATTAATTGGCAAAGTGAGGTTAGAATGATGTAGGATGCTAATTGGCACCTAAAATGACATTGGGGTAGCCTTGGGATGCTTCAGAAAAATGAAAACAAAAAAAAGAAAAATATTTTGTATTTTAACACTATAAGTGTCGAACCTCACATTGGTGGGGGGAGAAAACTGTCGCTTTGGATTTTGATAGATTTACCGTATATTAATGATCCATATATGATCAATGTAGGTTGCCTTACGCAGATTTGAACCCTGAACCGTGAGTTCGGTGGGTTGCCTTTGGTCCTGGATCAAAGGGGATTGTGGTGAGTATTTGAAACCATGCCTGTAGAATTAATATCTTTCATGTGTTTGGATGAATGGTAATTAATCTGGAATGTCCTCTGTGTAGGCATTTCTGTTGTGTAACTAGCTCAAAAAATATATTATAGTGGAGCTGCAGGATATAACACCTCACAATTCTAAATTAAGTAATTAAAGTGTTAAGTGAGTAATTAAGTGAAGGATTAGTGAAATTCTCAAAGATTAGGCCAAAATAAAAGAAAGGGCAAAACAGTAATTAGCCAACACGCAACCCTAGGAAGATAAAAATTGAGCAGAAGGTCTCAGATGATAAAAATAAGCCTGGAAATGGATTCAGAATGGAAAATTGAGTGGACAAGCAAGTTTCAGAAAAATCAGTGAATAGTGTTTTTCGCGGGTAAAAATACCGCAGTCAGATTGCACCGTAAAACGTGCCATTGGAATTTTGAGCTCTAGGTTTCAAATATTGATTTTAAATGGTCCATAGAAATAGGAAATATGATATCTGATAATATTGGAGGGATTTAAGTCAATTTGTGGAAGCGTGTCAACGGAGCGCGCTGTAGCTTAAAGCAGTGTTTTTCCCGAACAACCGGAAAGCTCTGGATTTATCTGAGTGATTATAATTAAAGGACAATGGTTAATGTTAAAAATTAGAGTTTCTAAATTGGTTTCAAATTTATGGACGTTTAGTGGAAACGGAGGGAGATTCAAATGAGTTTGAAATCGCGTGAGGTGGCGGTGGGACCCACCCCACTTAAACCACTTAAGCCACATCACCCTAGGACACTATTCATCATCATTTTACTCCTCCCTCATGAGCAAACCCGCAGCCCCCTTCCCAAAACACCATTTCCACTTCCAATTTTCATTTCATCATAACTTAGTCATTTTAACACCAAATCAAGTGATTCTTGTGTTGAAACTTGATGGAAAACACCTTCCGAATCCATTGGTAGCCTTGTTTAGCCTTGAAAGTGAGTGTGTGAGGAGATCTAGCCCCATTTAAGTTGCAGTTTTGTGAGGATTTTTGATGTTCATGAAGCTTTTTCATGCTCCAATGGTGGAGTATGCTTAGGTGGAGCCATATACCGTGCATTTTGGTGAGTTATTTCAACATTTCATTTGTTGATTTTTGAATTTGGATTATGGACCCTAAAGAGGGATTTTGTGATAGGTTGTGTTAGAGAGCTCAAATGGAAAATGTCTATTAGATGATAATGTCTTAGAATGATGTATTAATGCTAGAAATGCAATGAAAATTTTAAGCGAAAAAAAGTGAATTTTAACTTAGAAAAAATTAGTGCATGAAGTGGATTTTTGAGTTTTGTGTTAATGTGTGGTATAGTGAATTGTAGTGTGATTATATGATGATATGAAGTGATTATGTGAGTTGTGGGCCATAGGAATTGAGTGGAAATCCTTGGTTTGGCTAACCAAGATTCGGCCATTGATGTATAATTGAGCAAATTGATGTTTTAGAACACTTTGGTGTTGTGTTGTGTGATGGAAAAGTCATTAGATGGGTTGTGAGGTGATTGTCATGTGGAAGGATCAATGTAAAAATAATAAGTGTTGAAAGTGGCAAAATGTGCCTAAAGTGTAATATTTCGCAAAACGTTGCGTAAAAGTCGTAAAACCGAAAAATGGCGATTGAACTAGCCTTTGGGTAACCTAAGCGAGTGTAATAAAATGAGAAAGAAAATTTAGAAAAGATAAAACCTAAATTAAGACTATGATGGCCGAACCCTCCATGGTGTGAGGTGAGGATTTGACGTTTTCGCGTTTTGACGTATTTTGACTGAAACTGACGGCTATACATGGTTGTACAGGTTGTCGTACGTGGATATAGACTTGGAACAGTGAAACAGTGGATTTCCCTTGGTCCTGGATCAAGTGGATTGAGGTAAGTGATGTGGTTTACACATATTATGTTGAAATTCATGAGTGGATTTAAAGTTCTTAGCGTGTGGAATTGTCCTCTGTGTAGGCGTTCCCTGTGAATCAAGCTGTAAGTGGAGTTCTGCGAAGCTCAGTGAAAGGAAAAAGAAAGGTAACCTCTTGGTACTGGGGCTTGTTCCCCTTTTATGTTCCACCTTGCTAGTTGATGGCAATGGTAGGAAGTGTGTATAAGTAGTGTAGAACAGCATGAGCATGCATATGCATTATCACAGTGGGTACTTATGTACCAGATCTCTGGCCAGTAGATATTTTTAGCCTTCGGGCAAGTTTTTCCGGACTGCCACTGGATAGGTCTCCGAGAGGGAGTTCCAGTTGACCCAGGGTCGAGGTGTGTTATCCGGATAGGAGCACACTAGGTTGTCTCGGGTGTATATGGTTGAAGGGGTACCTTGGTGGGTTGTTCTATGAACACGCCAGGGGTAGTACCCATAGGCGTATAGCCGAGGACATGGCGTGGTATTGGTAGCTACCATCCCGCATGTCGTAGTTGTTTTGATATATATCCCCCTTTCTCTAAATCCCTTGCTTTATCCCATTTTATAACAGTGGTGTTGTTTTTATATTATTGATATACATCGAAGTGAACTATTGGGCGGAGTTTTCTCCAGAACCTTTGGGTTACTGAGATATATTCGTATATCTCACCCCGTCTCGGGGCATTTATTTCAGGAGGTTGCAGTGGCACAGGAGTGGCGGGCAAGGGGCCCATAGGAAGATCATGTATATTTTGCCTAAGTGTATCATATTTATCATTCTAAGTTTATGTTGAAAGATGTAAGTGAAAGGCATGAATTGTAATATGTGATATGTAATTGAGAAGTATAGTGGCATAATGATATTAGATTTATGGTTTATGTTATGTTGAGAAATTGCATGTAAGTGGATTTTTGTGATTGAAATGAGTTAAGGATTTAAAGTGAACTTTTTATGTTTTAAGTATAAATTGGATTAGGTTGTAAGTGCCCCAAGGCGTTGTTGGTCCTTGTGTGTGCCACCCATTGGACTTTGCTGGATTTCAGGTGTATTAGTAGTGTTAAACAGCTTATGCAAATTTGGGGATTTTAGGAAATACAAGGGAAACTCTGGCGAATTTTCTGTAGAATTGGCAGTTTTTGGGTGAACTTTGGGAGAGCGTATCTCTCTCATAGTGGTCCAATTGGGACGTGCCATACGCCATTTTGAAGCTTAAGATGTCCCCTACGTTGTGTCAAAAGCCTAGGATCATTGGTGGTGTGCGCAGCCCATGGGGGCTGTTGTCATATTCTACCCTGTTCTGTCCTGTTTAGTGGGCAGATTTGAAGCAGTTTTGGGAAATTAATTCCCGTTTCGTTACTTGGTCAAATTAAGCATACGATATATCAAATCGAAGTTTGAGGTGTCTAGTTTATGGTGTAATAGTTTGAGAGTCATTGGCTGGGCGGTTAGGTGCAGTTTATTCAGTGAAGTTTGGAGGTTTTAGGCTGTTTTGGAGTTGTTAGGCAATGTTGTTTGTCCATCTTCAAACGGCGATAACCGGAGCTCACGAGCTCGGAATCGAGTGTGTGATAGCTTGTTAGAAAGGTAAGTGAATAAGTAAAAAAGATAACCTGGAGTTCAAGTTTGGGTTTTTATTTTGTGATCGTAGAAAACAAATTAGCAAATCCGGTTAAGTGGTAAAAACATAAAAAGTGAGGATTTGGCTAAGTGGGTTTATGGGAACCCCTTAGTATCTTGTATGTGATAAAATAAAGTGTATAAATAGTTAAGAAAGTCTTCCGCTAGTGTTTCAGTTACGATCACAGCTTTTTATTATTACGTTTTTTATACTTTTACTGTTCGCGTAATAATCGGAAAAAGTTTATTCTCATTTTTATAAATGAATTTCTGTGATTGTAACTACGCTTAATATCATAATTAATGTTAACAATACCGGTGTACAACGGGCTGTTACACAGGAGAGGATTATACAGGTAACCTCTTGGTACTGGGGCTTGATCCCTTTGTGTGTTCCACCATGCCCGTTGAGGGTGATGGTAGGAAGTGTATGTAAGTAATGTAGGATAACATGTTCATGCATATAGTATGTGTGTTGGTATATAGGATGTATCGTGTCTTTGACCAGTAGACGTGTTGCCTTCGGGCGTTACAGACTTACATTGGACAGGTCTCCGTGAGGGAGTTCCAGTTGACCTAGGTTCGTAGTGTGTGATCCGGATAGGAGCACACTAGGAAGTCTCGGGTGGATATGGATGGAGGGTGCCTTGGCTTGATGTTCTGGAAACACGTCTTATATGCCGAGCCAATAGGCTGGACGTTGCGTGGTTTTGGCATTGACTATTCCAGCTTCGTCGTATCTTGTATCCCTATGCTCCCCTATTTCACTAAATCCCCTGCTTTATCCCGTTTTCGGATATTATGTTATTTATATGCATCGAAGTGAACCATTGGGCAGAGTATTCTCCAGAATCTCTGGGTTACTGAGATATATTTGTATATCTCACCCCGCTTTGGGGACTTTATCTCAGGAGGTAGCAGTGGTGCCGGAGCGGCGGGAAAGAAGCCCGTAGGATGATTGGGCATAAGATTTTCCATTTTGCATTTTGTTGGCCATTGGGCCTAGGCTAGACTTAGCTCATGAACAATGTATGTGATTAGGATTATGGTATCATTTTGTTCATGATTTATTTTGCTTAAGTTTAGTCTTGAATTACCATGTCTATTTTGGAGTATATATTATGTCATTTGAAGGTTATAAATTGTAAAGCGTAAGGTGTCATTTGAAAGAATTGTAATTTTTACATGAATTGATGTAATATGGAAGTATGTAATATCATGAAAGGGAAATAGGCCTATTCTGGGATTGATTTATGTTTTTATGATGTAAAGTATGCATGCAAATGGATTATGGTGATTGAAACATGTTAAGTTGAAAATGTAAGTAAAATAATGGAAAAAATGTAATTTGATATAAATTGTGAAGGGTTGTAAGAGCCCCAAGGCATTGCTGGTCCTTGTGTGTGCCACCCAGTGATTATTAGGTACAATTTGAGGTCATAGAACATATTTGCAAATTTGGGGATTCTTGGAAAAACAAAGAAAACTCTGGCGAATTTTCTAGAAATTGGCAAAAATTAGCAAACTTTGGGAGAACATATCTCCCTCCATAGAACTCCAATAGGGACGTGCCATACGGTGTTTTGAAGCTTGAGATGTCCTCTATCTCGTGGTAAAATTGGTAAAAATCTAGGTTGGACATCGGCCTGTAGAAGGCAGGCAACACAGACCGCCCATTTGGTTACTGCACATGTGGCAGTTCTGGACAAGTTTTGGGAAAATTATTCCCACTTCGTTCCTTGGTCAAATTAGGTGTATGATATATCAAATTAATCTTGAGGTGTCTAGTTTGTTGTATAAAAATTTGAGAGCAATTGGTTAAGTGGATTTTCCAGAATGTTTGATTGAGTGAAGGATGTTTGGGGCAGTTTTGGGGTTGGCTGGCAGATTTGCTTGTCTAACTTCAAATGACGATATCCAGAGCAAAGGAGAAACTTTATGACTCGTGTGATAGATTTCTAAGAAATTTAATTAAGTTTAGAATAACATATCAAAAGATGAGATGTTCGCGCCATGCAGTTTGTCCGCATAAATTTAAAGATCGAACCATGTTCGGATAGGTAGAAAACGTAAAAGGAAGAAATTAGCTAAGTGGGTTTATGGGAACTCCTTAGTGAGCTGAGGGAGGTAATATAAGATGTAAAAGTAGTTTAAATAATTATTCCGTGAAGAG
>JAVKPL010012981.1:0-65081 GCA_032173675.1 Gastrolobium villosum | reverse complement strand
AATCAAATTAGAAGAAGTGAAAAATGAGTTAGGGCAAGTTAAATTATGAATAAAAAGAAAGCTCCTTTCATGAATTGAATACATCTCAATCAGTAAACAGAAATGTAGACGAGGCAATGAGACAAAGATAACAGCGAATTCAAATTTATGCAAAACTTAGAACTTTCTTCGTTAATTTCACTCTCCAACACGAAATGCCCCAAAATGTTTTCCGGATTCTCGGAATAAAAATAAATTGTGTTATCAAACGTAATTCTGATTCTCAGAATAAAATAAAATATGTTAACAAACGTAATCATTTCTTTTCAGAAACAGTGCCAGGAATCAGAATGATTGTCATGCGCAGCCTAAATGCTTAAAAATGGAACCTTGATGCATGTTTTGAGCTAAGTTGATAACTTAAGGGTGGGGTAGGTTAAACACACCTAGAAATGCATGTTTAAAGGACTATAACCGGTTAAAAGTGGGATCTTTGGAGTGGATATTCACGAAATGCAGAAACTGCATTCTGTCGTGAGTTATCCGGATATTTGTCGAACATATATCCGGATATGGTATCCGGATATTGATATCCGGATGTGGGATCTGGGTATCCGGATATGGCATATCCGGATATGTCCCTTGTAATATCCGGATATCCTGGGATTTCGCAGAACAGTAGCTGTGTTGTGTGAACAGTAAGCTATTGGGGGTTGTGGATCCTAGATTAAGGAAGTTGAACTTCTGTAATTAATGGACTAAGTCAGAATCATATGATTAAGGGCTTATGGCTTTGATGGAAGCCTTAAGAAGTAAAACGTAAAGGAAAGACGTAGTCTTTAAGTTGCATACTTGTGATGCATAATTAATGATATATTATTGGTCCATAACAGATTGTGATACTGCTGTGTTTGGACTTGAAAGTGGTTGGACTCTTGGCTTGTGTAAGAACCCGCACCGCTAATTAAGGTAATTAGTGAATTAATTATGATAATTAGGAAATGATTTCATAATTGACCTAAATAATTATTAAAGGGCTTAAATAATTATAATGAATGAGTAAAAATGCTGAAAGTCGCTTTTCGGAAGAAAAACGCTGATACCGGTTCTGCTACCCGGTATAAATGCGTACCGGAAAAGTATCCTGGAAAATTATAACAAACGCATGATAATTACTAGAATATTATGTAGGACTTGTAAAACAAGTTTCAAGTCAAAATAATGTAATCTGATGCCAGAACTGATACTGGCTATGGAAAAGCGCGTACCGGAAAGGTGCTCCGAAAAATAAAATAAAAATATGACAAATCTTAGAAAATTGTGTAGGTCTAGATTCCAAAGTTTGGGATTAAAATGCTAAGTGTAGCAATTAAAGCTAATACTGTATGTTTTAATGTTTTGGCTATAAATATGCCTATTATGGGCACAAAACCCTAGGCATCAAATTTTCTTACGTGAGTGCAGCTGGTGGCTGCTGCCTTTGGCCTTCTCCACCCTTGTGTGGCTTCCCTTGTAGCCTTTCTTCTCTTTTCTTCACATTAACACCTTGGGTGTGTGCATTAAAGCTTTGGGAAACACTAGAGAGTTGCATTTCTGAGTTGTGAAGGGTGTGTGAGGGAGTGAGTTTCTGACCTTGGGTTTGGAAGGAGTTTGAACCTTTGACTTGGCATTTGTGGTGCCAAGGAGTCATCTTTTGGTGAAAGAACCAACCTTTGTGAAGGTACTTTCGTTTGGTGTGAAGTCAGAGCCTAGGGAACTGGTTGTTAGCTCCAAGAGCACCTCCATTTTCTGTTTCAAGCCTTTGGTGAGTTATACCAACCTTGATCATGTGTTTTTATGGGTTAAAGGTGTTATCTTGGTATCTTAATGGGTTTAACATGTAACCAACACATAAATGAACTTGTATATGCTTAAAAATGGATCCTTGGTCGTGTACAAGTGTTAAAAGTTGAACCTTTGGACTGAATATTCACGAAATGCAGAAACTGCATTCTGTCGTGAGATATCCAGATATTTGTCGAACAGATATCCGGATATCGATATCCGGATATGGTATCCGGATATTGATATCCGGATATGGGACCTGGGTATCCGGATATGTTATATCCGGATATGGCCAGTGTGATATCCGGATATGGCATATCCGGATATGTCTCTTGTGATATTCAGATATCCTGGGATTTCGCAGAACAGTAGCTGTGCTGTGTGAACAGTAAGCTATTGGGGGTTTGTGGACCCTAGATTAAGGAAGTTGAACTTCTGTAATTAATAAACTAAGTCAGAATCATATGATTAAGGGCTTATGGCTTTGTTGGAAGCCTTAAGACGTAAAACGTAAAGGAAAGGCGTAGTCTTTAAGTTGTATGCGTGTAATGCATAAATATTGATGTATTATTAGTCCATATCAGATTGTGATACTGCTGTTTTTGGACTTGAGAGTGGTTGGACTCTTGGCTTGGATAGCTAGCTTGCAAGGTAAGCTTTCGTGTCCTCGGTTTAGCCATTTTGTGGTTCCACCATGTCCCATGGGGATGTGGTTTATGCATGCTGTGTTACATGCTTTGATGTTTTGGAAATGTTGTTGAGCTATTATATGCAATGTGCTTTTATGATATGCATGTGGTGTCCACCTATACGGTAAGCCTGAGTATGTAGTACATACAAGATGGTGAGGCTGTGGGTGAGGTGCAAGCGGTGTTCCTTGTACTCATGTGGGTTTAGACGTATTCCTGCATTTCTCTGGACAGTAGATTTGATAAACACACATGGCATGATTATCTGCTGCATCACATAGTTTTGGAACTTATATTGTAAATACTGTTTTTGAACTTATATTACACATGTAAGTGAGCTTGGGGTGGAAGATCCTTGAGGACCCCTTGTCTTACTGAGATTTCTTGTTTAGAGATCTCACCCCACGTTTGCGGACGCTTATTTCAGGTTCAGGTAATGTTGAGGGCTCAGGTGGCAGGAGGCCAGAGTTGAGTTAGACTTAGCGGTATTTTGCTGACATGATGGATGATGATTATTTGACTGTTGCTTATGTTTTATGTTATGATTACATTAAGACTGTTGTTGGGCATTGTGCCTTATTTGGTGAGCATGGGGTTTGTCCATGCCACATGGTTGTGTTATTGTCTTTCCATTTAAGTTGTAATTAAAGTATCAGGATTTTGACCCAGGCTATGTGTTGTAGTCCTGTGGCTTTAGATACTCACTTTATAATTATTTCTGAGGTATTTAGTTAGTTGTCTTGCAATTTACATACAGGCAGTATTTTATGAAATTGATTAAGTAATCAAGCTGGTTAAGGTTAATGACATCATAATTGAATTAAAGAAAAAGTTATTCCGCATTTTAATTAAGCGTGGCTTAATACGATAGTATGTTAACAATCCGGGTTAACACGGGCTGTTACATTTTATGGTATCAGAGCACTTTCTAGGGAAAAGCCTGTATGTATTGCAATAACTTAGGATGTTTCGTTGCGTGTCTACTTTGCGTTCTCTCTGACTGGTGTGTATTATGATAATGCATACGTGACCACATGGCGTGGGCCTGATCAACTCATTCTTTGTGTAACTTGTGCAGAGTCATGGTGCCACAAACGAGGAACCCTAGTACGAGCGAGGATCAATCGGATCCTATCCTGGCTGCATTAGCTGAGATGCAGGCGGCCCGACTAGCCGACCAGGAAGCCACGAGGTTGGCAAACCAAGCGATGCTGGACGCTATCAGAGAGGCGAACCGGCGAGCCACTGCTGAGGTTCTGGAGGAGAACCGGATGGCCAACATGACTATGATGAGGGTCATGTTGGAGGAGTTGAGGGCTGGTCCTGCTGCTGGCCAGTGTCCTCCACCACCTCCACCGCCGCCACCGCCTCCACCTCCGCCTAGTCAACAGGAGGACACCCAGAGCCAGATGGGTGAGGGCAGTCACTTGACGAGGGCTTTGCAGACCATCCCCGTATTTGCTGAGGATCGTGACGAGATCGATCGCCGGCTGAATGCTTTCCGCAAGCATAAGCCACCTTCTTTCGACGGATCTTATGATCCCATTGCTGCGGCCAGATGGCTACAATCGTTGGACAAGATCTTCCGGATTATGCAGTGTACCGATCCGCAGAAGCTGATGTTCGCCACTTACATGCTGGAGAGCGAGGCACATGAGTGGTGGACCAACATTTCTCACATCTATGAGATGCAGGGCCGTGTGATGACGTGGCCGTTCTTCGAGGAGTGTTTTCTGGGTCAGTACTTTCCATATGACTCTCAGGAAAGGAAACAAGGAGAGTTTGACCGTTTGGTGCAGGGCTCGTTATCTGTCGACGAGTACCTGGCCAAGTTTAATGAGCTGGTCAAGTTCGCTCATTTCCGTATGGCGAGACCGACTCCTGTTTTTCTTGCTGCTAAGTTCCGGAGGGGACTTAATGAGGGCATTGCTGGACATCTTGCTGGTTCTGCTTCGAGAGACTTCGGAGCTTTAGTACAGCAGTGTCGCGACATTGAGGACTACTGCCGCTCGTGTCAGACCAAGAAGGCCAAGATTGAGGTGCCACAGAGTACTGGTGGTTCCGTTTCCTGGAGAGACAGGAAGCTTGGAAATAAAGGCAAGGGCAAACAGTTGGCGGCTAAGCAAGCACCAAATCAATTTAAAAGGACTTCTACTCAGGGAAACACAGCGAGACCTCCTGCTCCCAGATGCTCGGGGTGCGGGAAGTCACACTTTGGGCCGTGTTCTACCGGTCAGTTGATTTGTTTCCAGTGTGGCAAGGAGGGCCACTACTCCAGAGATTGCCCGACGGCGAGAGTTGCTGCAGTGCAGGCTGTGCCATTGCAGATGGTTTCTACTGGGGCACCAGTCGTGCCACCTACTACGGGGCGAGTATACACACTTGATCGTCAGCAGTCGGACAGAGCTCCGAACCTGGTCAGAGGTACTGTTACCATTGGAGGTTCAGCTGTTGATGTGCTTTTTGATTCCGGGGCAACGCATTCTTTTGTTGCTACCCCTATAGCTGTGGGGCTTGAGTTGCCCAGTGATGTGCTTTCTCCACCAATGCGGGTGACCACCGCCACCGGAGAAAAATGTTTGACCTCCACTGTTCATCGCGATGTAGCATTTCAGTGGAATGGCCGTGACTTCTCGGTAGATCTGATAGGATTGCCGATGGCCAACCTGGAGATTATTCTGGGCATGGATTGGTTGTCCAGAAAATGTGCATTGATTGATTGCTGTGCCAAGAGAGTGGTGATGTCTCCGGGTGGGTCCACAGACAGTTCCTCACCGTTCATTTCAGTCCTGCAGGCGAGGAGGGCCTTGAGAGCAGGGGCATTTGGCTATGTCATGTTGGGAGGTTTAGTGAGTGGGACACAGAAGGATCTCACTGGCATTCCTGTGGTGAGGGAATTCCTCGAGGTGTTTCCCGAGGAGATTCCTGAGTTTCCACCGCAGAGGGAGATAGAGTTCTCCATAGACTTATTGCCTGGTGTGGGGCCTATATCGTTGGCTCCATACCGGATGTCGCCACCAGAGTTGGCGGAGCTGAAGAAGCATATTGAGGAGCTTTCAGCAAAAGATTTCATTCGGCCGAGTGTGTCTCCCTGGGGAGCACCGGTCATTTTTGTGAAAAAGAAAGATGGGACCATGCGGTTGTGCACCGACTACAGACAGTTGAACAAGGTGACAATCAAGAACAAGTATCCTCTTCCACGCATTGATGATTTGCGGGATCAGCTCAGGGGTGCTTGCGTGTATTCCAAGATTGATCTCCGGTCCGGTTACCATCAGATACGGGTAAAGCCGGAGGATGTCCCAAAGACAGCGTTTCGCTCAAGGTACGGGCATTATGAGTACTTGGTGATTCCGTTTGGACTCACCAATGCACCCGCTGTGTTCATGGACTACATGAACAGGATCTTCCAGCCGTACCTGGATCAGTTTGTGATCGTCTTCATTGACGACATCTTAATTTACTCCAAGACGGAGGAGGAGCATGCTGAGCACTTGAAGATTGTTTTGCAAGTGTTGAAAGAGAAAAAGCTATATGCTAAGCCGTCGAAATGTGAGTTTTGGCTCAAGGCGGTGAAATTTCTGGGTCATGTGATTTCCGCTGATGGAGTTGCAGTTGATCCTAACAAGATTGAGGACGTGATGGACTGGGAGAGGCCCAAGACGGTTACAGAAGTGAGAAGCTTCTTGGGTTTGGCAGGGTACTATAGGAGGTTCATAGAGGGATTCTCCAATATGGTGCTACCGATGACTCGCCTTACCCGAAAGGAGACTCCATTCGTGTGGACACATGAGTGTGAGGAGTGTTTCCAGGAGTTGAAGGAGAGACTGACTACTGCTCCAGTGTTAGTTCTTCCTGATCCTGCGGAACAGTTTGAGTTATACTGCAATGCCTCTGGTAAAGGACTAGGTTGTGTGTTGATGCAGAAAGGGAAAGTTGTTGCCTATGCTTCTAGACAGTTGAAACCTCATGAGGAGAATTACCCGACTCACGACTTGGAGTTGGCAGCCATTGTTTTTGCTTTCAAGATTTGGAGGCATTACCTGTTTGGCATGAAGTTTGCTGTATTCAGTGATCACAAGAGCCTGAAGTATCTGTTTGACCAGAAGGAGTTGAACATGAGACAACGAAGATGGATGGAGTTCTTGAAGGACTACGACTTTGAGTTGAGGTACCATCCTGGCAAGGCCAATGTGGTAGCCGATGCTTTGAGTCGGAAATCCGTGAGCTTATCCAGCTTGATGATGAGCGACTACGAGGTGATCGAAAAGTTCAGAGACTTGAGAGTGAACTCCTTGTTTGGGGGCGCACTGCTCGAAATGGAAACAGCAGAAGTGATTAATGAGCTGATGGAAAAGATTAAAGAGGCGCAAGTGCAAAGAGAGTGCCTTGATTATGTGAAGAACCAGGACGGTGTGTCTTGGAACGAGGATAGATTGCTGCTGTTCCAGAAGAGGATTGTTATTCCTCGAGGGCCATTGACCGAAGAGGTTATGGCAGAGGCTCATAAGGGCCGGTTTACTATCCACCTTGGTGCTACAAAAATGTACCAGGACTTAAAGAGAAATTTTTGGTGGCCGGGCATGAAGAAGGACATAGCGGTCTACGTGTCCAAATGCCTTATATGTCAGAAAGTAAAGATTGAGCACCAGAAACCGTCTGGTAAACTTCAACCTCTTGAAATTCCACAGTGGAAGTGGGAGAGTATTTCCATGGACTTCGTGGTGGGATTGCCTAAAACTCAGGCTGGTTGTGACTCTATTTGGGTCATAGTGGACAGATTGACCAAGTCTGCCCATTTTCTTCCAGTGAAGGTGAGCTTCACTACAGAGCAGTTGGCCAAACTATATGTCCGTGAGATTGTGAGGCTTCACGGGGTGCCCGAGAGTATCATCAGTGATAGGGACCCGAAGTTCACATCTCGGTTCTGGGAGGCGCTGCAGGAGGCTTTTGGTACGCAGTTGAGATTGAGTACCGCCTATCACCCTCAAACTGACGGACAGACTGAGCGGACCATCCAGACATTGGAGGACATGTTGAGAGCTTGCACGTTGGAGCAGGGATCAGCATGGGATAGGTACCTTCCGTTGGTAGAATTCTCGTACAACAACAGTTTTCATGCTAGTCTGGGCATGGCAACCTACGAGGCGCTGTATGGTAGGAGGTGTCGGACTCCTACTTGCTGGTCTGAGGTTGGAGATAAAGAGCTTTTTGGCTTGGACTTTGTCCAAGATACTACCCAGCAGATCCAGATGATCAGGGAAAAGTTGAAGCAGGCACAGAATCGCCAGAAAAGCTACTATGATGTCAAGCATCGTCCACTGGAGTTCAGTGAGGGTGAGCACGTGTTTGTGAGACTTTCACCTGTCACCGGTGTTGGACAGGCACTCGGAGTGAGGAAGTTGAGCCCTCGGTTCATTGGGCCCTACCAGATCCTTGGTAGAGTAGGACCTGTTGCCTATCGACTCGCCTTGCCTCCGAACCTAGCCAACATCCACGACGTGTTTCACGTGTCTCAGCTTCGGAGGTACATAGCAGATCCTTCGCACGTGGTGCAGCCGGATGATGTGGAGGTTCGGGAGAACCTAAAGACTCCCGTCGGACCACTCAAGATTCTCGATCGAGGCGAGAAACAGCTTAGAAGCAAGATCATTCCGATGGTCAAGGTGCAGTGGACTGGGTGTAGTCCCGAGGAGTGCACGTGGGAGCGAGAGGATAAGCTTCTCCGACAGTATCCCGACTTTCGAGACATGTATGTTTCTGATTTTGAGGACAAAATCCTTAAAAAGGTGGGGTGAATGTAAGAACCCGCACCGCTAATTAAGGTAATTAGTGAATTAATTATGATAATTAGGAAATGATTCCATAATTGACCTTAATAATTATTATTGGGCTTAAATAATTATAATGAATGAGTAAAAATGCTGAAATTCGCTTTTCGGAAGAAAAACGCTGATACCGGTTCTGCTACCCGGTATAAATGCGTACCGGAAAAATATCCCGGAAAATTATAAAGAACGCATGATAATTACTAGAATATTATGTAGGACTTGTAAAACAAGTTTCAAGTCAAAATAATGTAATCTGATGCCAGAACTGATACTGGCTATGGAAAAGCGCGTACCGGAAAGGTGCTCCGAAAAATAAAATAAAAATATGAAAAATCTTAGAAAATTGTGTAGGTCTAGATTCCAAAGTTTGGGATTAAAATGCTAAGTGTAGCAATTAAAGCTAATACTGTATGTTTTAATGTTTTGGCTATAAATATGCCTATTATGGGCACAAAACCCTAGGCATCAAATTTTCTTACGTGAGTGCAGCTGGTGGCTGCTGCCTTTGGCCTTCTCCACCCTTGTGTGGCTTCCCTTGTAGCCTTTCTTCTCTTTTCTTCACATTAACACCTTGGGTGTGTGCATTAAAGCTTTGGGAAACACTAGAGAGTTGCATTTCTGAGTTGTGAAGGGTGTGTGAAGGAGTGAGTTTCTGACCTTGGGTTTGGAAGGAGTTTGAACCTTTGACTTGGCATTTGTGGTGCCAAGGAGTCATCTTTTGGTGAAAGAACCAACCTTTGTGAAGGTATTTTCGTTTGGTGTGAAGTCAGAGCCTAGGGAGCTGGTTGTTAGCTCCAAGAGCACCTCCATTTTCTGTTTCAAGCCTTTGGTGAGTTATACCAACCTTGATCATGTGTTTTTATGGGTTAAAGGTGTTATCTTGGTATGTTAATGGGTTTAACATGTAACCAACACATAAATGAACTTGTATATGCTTAAAAATGGATCCTTGGTCGTGTACAAGTGTTAAAAGTTGAACCTTTGGACTGGATATTCACGAAATGCAGAAACTGCATTCTGTCGTGAGATATCCGGATATTTGTCGAACAGATATCCGGATATCGATATCCGGATATGGTATCCGGATATTGATATCCGGATATGGGACCTGGGTATCCGGATATGTTATATCCGGATATGGCCAGTGTGATATCCGGATATGGCATATCCGGATATGTCCCTTGTGATATCCGAATATCCTGGGATTTCGTAGAACAGTAGCTGTGTTGTGTGAACAGTAAGCTATTGGGGGTTTGTGGACCCTAGATTAAGGAAGTTGAACTTCTGTAATTAATAAACTAAGTCAGAATCATATGATTAAGGGCTTATGGCTTTGTTGGAAGCCTTAAGACGTAAAACGTAAAGGAAAGGCGTAGTCTTTAAGTTGTATGCATGTAATGCATAAATATTGATGTATTATTGGTCCCTATCAGATTGTGATACTGCTGTTTTTGGACTTGAGAGTGGTTGGACTCTTGGCTTGGATAGCTAGCTTGCAAGGTAAGCTTTCGTGTCCTCGGTTTAGCCATTTTGTGGTTCCACCATGTCCCATGGGGATGTGGTTTATGCATGCTGTGTTACATGCTTTGATGTTTTGGAAATGCTGTTGAGCTATTATATGCAATGTGCTTTTATGATATGCATGTGGTGTCCACCTATACGGTAAGCCTGAGTATGTAGTACATACAAGATGGTGAGGCTGTGGGTGAGGTGCAAGCGGTGTTCCTTGTACTCATGTGGGTTTAGACGTATTCCTGCATTTCTCTGGCCAGTAGATTTGATAAACACACATGGCATGATTATCTGCTGCATCGCATAGTTTTGGAACTTATATTGTAAATACTGTTTTTGAACTTATATTACACATGTAAGTGAGCTTGGGGTGGAAGATCCTTGAGGACCCCTTGTCTTACTGAGATTTCTTGTTTAGAGATCTCACCCCACGTTTGGGGACGCTTATTTCAGGTTCAGGTAATGTTGAGGGCTCAGGTGGCAGGAGGCCAGAGCTGAGTTAGACTTAGCGGTATTTTGCTGACATGATGGATGATGATTATTTGACTGTTGCTTATGTTTTCTGTTATGATTACATTAAGACTGTTGTTGGGCATTGTGCCTTATTTGGTGAGCATGGGGTTTGTCCATGCCACATGGTTGTGTTATTGTCTTTCCATTTAAGTTGTAATTAAAGTATCAGGATTTTGACCCAGGCTATGTGTTGTAGTCCTGTGGCTTTAGATACTCACTTTATAATTATTTCTGAGGTATTCAGTTAGTTGTCTTGCAATTTACATACAGGCAGTATTTTATAAAATTGATTAAGTAATCAAGCTGGTTAAGGTTAATGACGTCATAATTGAATTAAAGAAAAAGTTATTCCGCATTTTAATTAAGCGTGGCTTAATACGATAGTATGTTAACAATCCGGGTTAACACGGGCTGTTACAGCTTGGATAGCTAGCTTGCGAGGTAAGCTTTCGTGTCCTCGGTTTAGCCATGTTGTGGTTCCACCATGTCCCATGGGGATGTGGTTTATGCATGCTATGTTACATGCTTTGATGTTTTGGAAATGTTGTTGAGCTATTATAGGCAATGTGCTTTTATGATATGCATGTGATGTCCACCTATACGGTAAGCCTGAGTATGTGGTACATACAAGATGGTGAGGCTGTGGGTGAGGTGCAAGCGGTGTTCCTTGTACTCATGTGGGTATAGACGTATTCCTGCATTTCTCTGGCCAGTAGATTTTATAAACACACATGGCATGAATATCTGTTGCGCTGCATAGTTTTGGAACTAATATTGTAAATACTGTTTTTGAACTTATATTACACATGTAAGTGAGTTTGGGGTGGAAGATCCTTGAGGACCCCTTGTCTTACTGAGATTTCTTGTTTAGAGATCTCACCCCACGTTTGGGGACGCTTATTTCAGGTTCAGGTAATGTTGAGGGCTCAGGTGGCAGGAGGCCAGAGCTGAGTTAGACTTATCTGTGTTTTGCTGACATGATGGATGCTGATTATTTGACTGTTGTTTATGTTTTCTGTTATGATTATGTTGAGACTGTTGTTGGGCATTGTGCCTTATTTGGTGAGCATGGGGTTTGTCCATGCCACATGGATTTGTTATTGCCTTTTATTTAAAGTTGTATTAAAGTATCAGGATTTTTGGTCCAGGCTATGTGTTGTAGTCCTGTGGCCTTAGATACTCACAGTATAATTTTATATGAGGTATTCAGTTAGTTGTCTTGCAATTTACATACGGGCAGTATTTTATGAAATTGATTAAGTAATCAAGTTGGCTAAGGTTAATGACGTCATAATTGAATTAAGAAAAAGTTATTCCTCATTTTAATTAAGCGTGGCTTAATACGATAGTATGTTAACAATCCGGGTTAACACGGGCTGTTACAATATCCGGATATGGGGTTATGTGATATCCGAATATGGGATATCTGGATATGACCCCGACATATATCAGAATATTCTGGGATTTCGAAGAACAGTAGCTGCACTGTTCATACAGTAGGCTATTGGGGGTTAGTGGACCCTAGATTAAGGAAGCTGGACTTCTGTAATTAATGAACTAAGTCAGAATCATGTGATTAAGGGCTTATGGCTTTGTTGGAAGCCTTAAGACGTAAAACGTGATGGAAAGACGTGGTCTTTAAGTTGTATGCTTGTGGTGAATATTTAATGATATATTATTGGTCCATAACAGATTGTGATACTGCTACGTTTGGACTTTGAGAGTGGTTGGACTCTTGGCTTGGATTGATTGCTTGCAAGGTAAGCTTTCGTGTCCTCGGTTTAGCCATGTTGTGGTTCCACCATGTCCCATGGGGATGTGGTTTATGCATACTGTGTTACATACTTTTAATGTTTTGGAAATGCTGTTGAGTTGTTATATGCAATGTGCCTTTATGTTATGCATGTGGTGCCCACCTATACGGTAAGCCTGAGTATGTGACACATACAATAGGGTGAGGCTGTGAGTGAGGTGCAAGCGTTGTTCCTTGTACTACTATGTGGGTAATAGACGTATTCCTGCATTTTCTCTAGCCAATAGAATAGTGATAACACATATGTCATGAATATCTGTTGCACTGCATAGTTTTGGAACTTATACTGGAAGTTACTGCTTTTAGAACTTATATTGCATATGTAAGTGAGCTTGGGGTGGAAGATCCATGAGGACCCCTTGTCTTACTGAGATTTCTTGTTAGAGATCTCACCCCACGTTTGGGGACGCTTATTTCAGGTTCAGGGAACCCAAGGGTTGAAACTCCTAGTGGCAGGAGGCCAGAGTTGAGTTAGATATTGCTGTATATGCTGACATGACTGGATATTGCTGCTGTTTATGTTTTCTGTTATTTTTATGATATTGAGTTGAGACTGTTGTTGGGGCCATGTGCCATATTTGGTGAGCATGGGGATTGTCCATGCCACATTGACTTGTCTTTATGTTTTCAGACATTAGTTGATTAATGTATCAGGATATTGTCCGGACTACGTGTTGTAGATCCGTGACTTTAGATATTCACTTTATATTTATATATGAGGTATTCAGTTATTTGTCTTTCAATTTACATACAAGGGATATTTTATGAAATTGATTAAGTAATCAACTTGGCTAAGGTTAATGACGTCATAATTGAATTAGAGAAAAAGTTATTCCGCATTTTAATTAAGCATGACTTAATACGATAGTATGTTAACAAACCAGGTTAACACGGGCTGTTACAATAAACAGAGCGATTAGTGCTAATACAATGATATTAAACTTAATACGCATATAAATAGGTGTGCATAGATTTCTATGTCAGAAAAATATACTACATACGTGCCTCCATTTCTGATATTGAGCTCTCCACCTTGCCACCCTTTTCCCTTCATGAAACTCAACCAAAAACTCACCTTTCTCTTTGATTCTTCTTCCTTAATGTGGTGAGCACTTGAGAATGTACATTGTGAGGGAGAAAGGCACCTTTTTACAGAGTAGGAGCTCTCCTGTGCATCGTAGGGAAAGTACCGACCCAGAAAATAGTCCTTGAAGAATGGCCACGTCATCACGTGCCTGTGCATCTCGAACACATGGGAAGTGTTCGACCACCACTCATGGGCATCGCCCTCCAGCATGTACGTGGCGAACATCAGCTTCTGTGGATCCGTACACTAATTGACCCAGAAAATCTTATCCAGCGCTTGAAGCCATCTCGCAGCAATAATAGGGTCATAGGACCCATCGAAAGTAGGTGGCTTATGCTTATGGAAAGCATTCAGCCGGCGATCGATCTCATCACGATGCTCAACAAAAATCGGGACGGCCTGCATAGCCCCCTTCGGGTGACTGCCCTCGCCCAGTGGCTATGGATGTCCTCCTGATGACTAGGTGGAGGTGGAGGTGGAGGTGGAGGTGGAGGCGGTGGTAGCGGTGGAGATGGTGGAGGACACTGGCCAGCAGCAGCAGGACCAACCCTCAACTCCTCTAACATGACCCTCATCATCGTCATGTTTTCCATCCGGTTCTCCTCCAGTATATCTGCAGTGGCTCTCCTGTTCGCCTCTCTAATGGCGTCCAGCATAGCCTGGTTTGCCAACCTCGTGGCCTCCTGGCCGGCTAGTCGGGCCGCCTGCATCTCAGCTAATGCAGCCATGACAGGATCAGGTTGATCCTCGCTAGTACCTTGGTTTCTCCTTGGTTGTACCATGACTCTGCACAAGTTACACAAAGAATGAGTTGATCAGGCCCACGCCATGTGGTCACATATGCATCATTCATAATACACACCAATCAGAGAGAACACAAGATAGACACACAATGAACATCCTAAGTTATTGCAATACATACATTTTTCCCTAAAAAGTGCTCTGATACCATAAAATGTAACACCTCGTGTTAACCCGGTTTGTTAACATACTATCGTGTTAAGCCATGCTTCATTAAAAATTTGCGGAATATCTTTTTCTTTCCAATTATGACGTCATTACCATTACCAAATTAAATTACTTAATTCTTTTTCATAAAATAACGCCTGTAGGTAAATTGCAAGACAACTAACTGAATACCTCATATAAATATAAAGTGAGTATCTAAGTCACAGGACTACAACACATAGCCTGGACCAAAATCCTGATACATTATTACACCTTTAAATTAAACAAGACATGACTAAGTTTATGTGGCATGGACAATCCCCATGCTCACCAAATAAGGCAACAATGCCCAACACCAGTCTCAACAGCAATAATAGCATGAAGCTAAAAACATAAAAGTAATAAACAGCATCCAGCATCAGCTTATAACAGCATATCATCATAAGCAACATAAAACATGCATCAACTAAGCTCTGGCCTCCTGCCACTAGGAGTCTCAACCCCTGGGTTCCCTGAACCTGAAATAAGCGTCCCCAAACGTGGAGCGAGATCTCAAAACAAGAAATCTCAGTAAGACAAAGGGTCCTCAAGGATCTTCCACCCCAAGCTCACTTACATGTGCAACATAAGTTCTAAAAGCATTAATTTCCAGTATAAGTTCCAAAAGTATGCAGTGCAACAGATATTCATGACATATGAGTTATCACTATTCTACTGGCCAGAGAAAATGCAGGAATACTTCTATTACCCACATAGCAGTACAAGGAACATTGCTTGCACCTCACCCACGGCCTCACCATGTTGTACGCGCCACATACTCAGGCTTACCGTATAGGTGGGCCCACATACATATCATAAAAGCACATTGCATTTAAAGCTCAACAGCATTTCCAAAACATCAAAAGCATGTAACATAGCATGCATAAACCACATCCCGATGGGACATGTGGAACCATAACATGGCTAAACCGAGGACACGAAAGCTTACCTTGCAAGCTAACTATCCCAGCCATGAGTCTACACAAGCTCAACGCCTTCAAACAGCTCAATCACAATCTAATTAAATAGTAATTCATCATTAATAACCATTACTCAAGGTTACATTAAGTGATTAAGACTTCCCATCTGATTTTAACTTGTTAAAGGCATTTTCTGCATGAGGTATTCAAATACTCCCCGATGAGTATTCGAATACTCCAGCTCTCCAGAAAGTATCCGAATACTTTCACTCAAGTATTCGCATACCACAAGTTATCCGAATACTTTCCCACCAGTATCCAAATACCACCAAGTATCCGATACCAAACCCCAAGTATTCGAATACTATTAAGTATTCGACTACTTCTTCAAGGTTAATCGAATACTTTCTTCCCAGAAAGTATCTCAATACTCCAGCAATGAGTATTCGACTACCTGATGAACAAGTATTCGAATACTGCTCGAAAAGTATTCGAATACTTCTTCATCAGAATGCAGAAACACGAACTCCCTTATGCAAAATCCCAACTTTAAGGGTCCAAACGTGATTAGGAGTCCAAAAACTCCCAAAACAGATATTCTAAAGCATACTAAGGACCCAGAAACACATTCTTTTTATCAAATGGTTCAAGTTATGATTTTTAACCGATTAAACAAGCTTAAAACCTCAAAATGCACAAAGGGTGATCATGTATACCTCCAAGTGCTCAAAACTCTGAAAATGAGACACACTCAGGGTCCTCTACACAGCCCCAAGGTTCTAACCTTACCAAGGAACGAAAATGCAATCCAAGCTTTGCCCTTTCTCAAGAGAAATGGTTTCTTGAGCCAAAACTACCATGATAATGGTTCCACTCAACCAAAATCAGAAAATAGACCTCTCAAGTCTCACTAACAGCACCCATAAACTCAGAAATGCTTCACCAACTCCCTCACAAAGCTCACAACCAGTGTTTAAAACTTTAAAAAGGAGTAATCAAGGTAAAGGTGTAGTATTTGGTGAAGAATGAAGGGAGAGGTGGGTAGCAAAAGGGTTGCAGCAGCTGAAGGTCAGCAAGGTCACGTAGGAAAATAGGAATCTAGGGTTTTGTGCCCATAATAAGGGTATATATAGCCACTTAAGCATTTAACGCGCATTATTAGCATTAATAGCTACGCAAAATATTTTAATCCCAAACTTTGGAATCTTAACCTACTCATCTTTCTAAGATTTTTCATATTTTTATTTTATTTTTTGGAGCACCTTTCTGGTACGCGCTTTTCCATAGCCAGTATCATTTCCTGCACTAGTTCTCATTATTTTGACTTGAAACTCGTTTTACAAGTCCTATATATTATTCTAGTAATTATCATGCACTTATTATAATTTTTCGGGATACTTCACCGGTACGCATTTATACCGGATAGCAGAACCGGTATCTACGCTTTTCGTCCGAAAAGCGACTTTTAGCATTATCACCCAGTTACTATAATTATTAAAGTCACACAATAACTATTAAGTTCAATTATGGAATTATTTCCTAATTATCACATTTATTTAATTAATCTCCTTAAATAGTGGTGCGGGTTCTTACATAAGTGAGCTTGGGGTGGAAGATCCTTGAGGACCCCTTGTCTTACTGAGATTTCTTGTTTTGAGATCTCACCCCACGTTTGGGGACACTTATTTCAGGTTCAGGTAACCCAGGGGTTGAGACCTCGGGTGGCAGGAGGTCAGAGCTGAGTTAGATATTGCTGTTAGATGCTGGATATGCATGTTTACTGATTTTATGCTTTTAGCTTTATTTTATTATACTATTGTTGCTTTTGAGACTGTTGTTGGGCATTGTTACCTTATTTGGTGAGCATGGGGATTGTCCATGCCACATAGGGTTATTTGGCTAAAAAATATTAACTTTGAATTATTTACTTATGTGAATCAATTTCGCTTATTCTTGTAACATCCCGTAGTACTCCGGTTGTTAACATACATGATATTAAGTGTACACAACGAAAGATTTTATTTAAAGATTAATAAAACATCTTGTAAAAATCTGAGTAAACTTTTTCCAAAATAATTTCTGAAAACATTTCCAAAAGCGTTCACATGATATATTAAATTAGCGTAATTTTAACATCGTAATCTACTATCTAAGTCCCATTAGACATTACTAGTGGCCATTGACCAACCAAATATGACAACAGGTGTCATTCCTGAAGGAGTATAACGGAAAGCATAACGGCTGTTTAACGGATAACTGGGAGATAAGAATCTCATACATAATTACACCTGATAAACACAGTTAAGTAACAAATAGCTTGCAAGTCCCACAAGGACTGCAATCCCCTCACAGGGTCAGTGCATACATAATGGCTCTGTGCCCAAATTAATACATTTATACATCACGTTTGTACGTCCTCATCACATGCATCTAACATAACTCATAACAAATACCACCATAATCCAGAAGCTCAATTAATGACAATCCTGAGCATTATTACATACAATAATATAGTCTCAAAATAATCTAACTAGGCATGTCAAAACACTACACATGCCATATCGCGATATAATATCGTAAATTAAACAGTTGCCTCAATCCACTAATCCGTAGTTGGGCCCTTTCCATTAAACAGTTTTCAATTTGCAAGTTGATTCAAGCTTTAAACACACCTTAAACCCTAAATCATCCTTAAGTACAATTTTTGCACCTAAAACCCTAATTAATTCATACATGGCCGAAACCTAAAGGGTGTAATTCCTTAGGACTTTCTTTCATTAGATTACATGCTCATGTGTCCATAGACTAGTCTTGAGCCTAGGTTGTTAACTAGCTCCATAATTTGGTTTAATTAGCAAACCTAGTTATCTTTGATTAGAAACCCTAGGTTACTTTAATTTTAGCGTTTTCCTATTATTAGGTTACTTATGCATTCCCACATAGTCACATTAGGTCTTAGTTGACTAAGTTCACTAATTACATAATTAGTGCTTCTAAACCCTAATTAGGTCCATTTTTAGGGTTTTCTTGTTAATTAACACATTATGCATGGTCCACCTCACTTTAACCCTTGATTAGTATCCTAATTAGGTCTTGAACCAATATTTGACATACTAATCCTAATTTATCCACACTTGGTCGAATTGCATTGGAGTGTAAATTAGGGTTTTTAGCTTAATTACTTCACAAATTTTTTAGTTAATTAAGTCCTACACTTAATTAGTCCACTAGTTCATTATTTAATTAAATTTTAAACATAAAATCCTGATTATATTCATTAGGGAAGATTTGACATGATAGTGTGATTAGGGTTTAAATCCATTCATTAATCAAGATTAGTATTCTTAAGCTTAAATGTTGCATTTTTAACATTTCCCTTGGTCCCACTAATGATTGTCCACACTTTACAACATCAAGAACCAGTTTTTATCAATTTAAAACATCAACCCCATTAAGAAGCCATGTTGGCCGAGTTGTTTAGGTGGGTGGGGGAGGGTTTTAGTCACCATTTTTCCAAGTAACCATGCTTACTTCTTCAAGTTAGCTCCAAGGCTCCAAGCTTCCACATCTCTCCAACTAAGATGCATCTTTTTCACAAATGAAACACCTTTAACAAAGAATCAAAGTTAGAACTCAAGAACACAATTCAAAGGTGAGGTTTTTCAAGAAAAAAAAATTCAAGAACTTACACTAAAACTCAAGGGAATAAACACCAAAGTGGTGTTCTTCATGGAGAACTCAAAATATCATCTCCATGGCATGGAAATGCTCCAAACCGTGACTGTACAAGGAGGGTTCAACATGAAATTTTTGGCTTTCCACAACAAAAATGGGATATTCTTGAAGAGGATGATGAGGGGAACAACTTTGATGAAGTAGGTTTGGTGATTTGATGGAGTTTTGGTGGTAGAAATCTAGAGTGAAGGAGGAGAAAGTTTGAAATTCAAAAATGTTATAGAGAGAGAAGGAGACGCATCTATGGCTGAATGGGAGGGTGTCCTAGTCATTTTAGGGTTTTGACCAAGTCACTTAAGTGACTTTCTGTCCTTTAGTGACACCCGATTAATTTTTATCTAATCTGTTACCAATTTTCCACCTGGAAACTCCCAAGACTCTAACTTTAAGTAATAAATATTAAGTTTTTCTAATTATCATGTTCATAACTCAAAATTTGATTAGTAGATCTCAGATCCAGTTACTGCTGTTTATTTGCACTGTAATCTTTACACTTGTTCTTAACTGTACCCGAATTTCATAATCTTCTTAACTTTAACATTATTGGTCTAATTATGACTTGTTAGGCATATATTGGTCTTTCTTTCCATTTTCTCATCTTTTTCCCGTTCCAGGATTCTACCGGCTGCTTCTATAACAATACAAAATATCCGGTAGAAGTGACTTTTCCAAAATACCCCAATATGGGTATCAAACTTCATCAAATCATATACTAACATCATCTATGATAATCATATCAAAAAAATAGCTCTCCAATCCAGATTTTCTAATTTGTAGCTATTCTACTGACTGTTATTGCGTCAGCAGTCAAAAATAACAGATGAAAACCCACCAGTGTAGAATACTATCAATATGGATATCAAATTTCTTAGAATCTCATCCTCATTCCATTTATGGCCCTAAGGTCTTCATAATAATCCTCTAATTTTGAGATTATAAAATTAGGGTTATTATAGCTCTGAAGGACAATTGATTTGAATTGGAGCATTGGAGCAATGGTTAAGTTAAAAGAACTTAAAAACGATAAAGAAGAAGCAAAAATTTGGTGAAAATCTTTCTGAAGTTGTCTTATGGCTAATTTTATGTATCCAAGATGACGGATTTTGACCTTGTGTTGTTCATAGAAGTTGTAGATCTCATTTTTATCTTTTTGACGAGACCAAGATCACATATATAGAATGCGTATAGCTCAAGTTTGTGTCCAAAATACGAAACCTTATTTTTTTCTATGAAATCAGCATATTTAAGTGTGATATAAGGCACTTTAGGGCGCAGTTGCGACCCAATTCAGGCCCTTTACATGGTTTTCACCTAAAACAAGGATTCTTACACCTATTTAAGTTCTTCTTCTTGAGATTTTGATAGAAATTGACATAGGATGCATAGTTTTCGTCAAAAATAAAGAGCGTTCTTCATGCTTTTAAGAGTGAGAGAACAGTCGGAGGAAAATCACATTATGATTCTTGAAGATTCACCGCGCTATTACACCAATCAAGTTTGGGGAAGCCTTCTTGATTTCTTGTTTTATTGATTCAACAATGTTGCGCTAGATTTCTTTGTAGTGAGGGCTAGATGGAATCCATTCAAATCTTTATAATATGAATAATCATTAATATTATATTTCTTTTTTATATTGAATGAATTTATATTTTCTTCATGCCTTCCATGAGTTTGATCTTGTAGATTGATCTAGGGTGAATGTATGACAATAGATGTTGGTACAAGAATCGTGCATAAATTCATCATTAATTCTTATGACTTTATGGATAGACATAGGAATAATGGAATTTTTATGATTCTTTGAATTAATGCTTATTTTTTTTGAAGAATAACCGATGAGCTAAGATTCTTTAAATAGAGTAAAGAATTAGGATGTCAAGGAATTAAGTCTTAATTAACATAGGGGAAATGATTGGAAATATGAAAATGACATTGAATTAAGGATTTTAATTCATAACATAAAAGGGAGATTGAGGGAAATCAAAATCCTAACAACGTTTCTTGATTGTCAAGTAACTCGACTTTTGCTTTTTTACTTATCATTTAGTTTAGTTTTTATAAAATTCTCTTGATCAATTGTCCAACATAAGCACAAAAAGAAAATTAGTGGACGAAATCTAATCCTCGTGGGAATGATCTCTGATAAACCTTCAGTTTATCTTGTTTTATGGACTAAAATACTATGAATTATCTAGTTGAACAAGTTAAAAACTAAGGTTTAAGATGATAATCACGAACATTATCTGAATTTTATCTAATTAAATCATTTTCTGTTATTTTAAAGGTATTGTTGGAAAAAGAGAATCAAGATGAAGATTAGATAAGATGAGGACAACAACCAGAGGAGATGAGGACAACAACTAAGAAGAGATGAGAGTTGAGATCAGAACAAGAAAGATTTGATCTTATCAAGTTGTTGGAAGAGGAAGCTTAAGCCCCCTAAAGAACATTCAGCTTCTGCCTCTGGGCGCTTAAGCGCCCCACAGCGCGCTTAAGCGCGCCATAAAAGCAAATAGTCTCTGCCTCTGGGCGCTTAAGCGCCCTATAGTGCGCTTAAGCGCGCCACAAGTAGGAGATTTCAGCACGAGGAGCACGCTTAAGCACCCTCCAGCGCGCTTAAGCACGCAGCACGGAGCCAAACTCACTGCCTCAGGCGGCTTAAGCGCCCAATTCAAGCTTAAGCGCCTAGGGAATATAATTTAGTCCCAGTTGGAATATTCTACCAAGGATGCGAATTCTTCACCCTTAAAAAGGCACCTAGGGGTCAGAATTACTTACTACTTCACACACCAAAACACTTTTAGATCCTTAGAGTCAGAGATTCATGTTCGTGAGCGGCGGAGACGGATCGGAATCAATTCATCACTGGAATTATTGAAGATTCACCAATCACCAATGGAGTTTGGGAAAGCTTTTCTAGTTTCTTTTATGTTTGATTTTGCCATGTCTGGCTAGTTCTTTCGGTAGTTAGGGGATGATGGAACCTGGTTAAATCGTTATGTTTATGGATTAATTGTTATGAATTCTTCTCTTTTTATATTTGAATAAATTCATCTGTGTTCAATGCTTTCTATGAGTTTGCTCCTTATAGAATGATCTTCGGGGATTGTATGGCAATAGGAATGTTGGTGCATGAACCTTTATTTGATGAATTTATCATAATCTTTGTGATCTAGGAATAGGAATAGGAATAGACACAAGGTAATTATGCAATCTTATGATTCTTGATTTTAATGCATGTCTTCTTCGGGAATAATCGGGGAACTAGAGTTCTTCCAGGATTACATAGATTTAGGGTAACAAGGAATTGAGCCCTAATTAATGTAGATAGAATCGATTGGCAATATATTAAGAGCAGGTCCTTAACAAGTTAATTCATAACGTATTGAGGAGATCGGGGGAAGTCAGAACCCTAACTACATTCGTTTTATTACTTTAATTCTATCATTTATTTTTCAGTTGTTTCTTTAAATTCAGAGTTTTAATTACATGTTATCAAATTCTTTCAACATACAAATTACGTTACCTTCCTTTTTAATTGTCCAACTAAATTTGCAATAGCGAATCGGTGCTTGGGTTTAATCCTCGTGGGAACGATCTCTTACTTAATCACTTTATTACTTGTACAATCGGTACACTTGCCGAGAGTAGCAACAAGTTTTTGGCGCCGTTGCCGGGGATTAATACTTCAACATTGATAGTAACTATTAATTCTTTAGATTGGACCTTATTTTCTGCATTTTAAATTTTTTTTATTTGAATTCAGTTTTTACTTTCTTTTTCGTAGTCTATTTTTCTGGTTTATGCGAGGTACCGTTGACACCGATTCCCTGCAATTCGATCCAGAAATAGAGAAGACAGCAAAGAGGAATAGGAAGCGTACCAAAGTAAGAAAACAACAAGAAAAAGAAGCTTCAAGCTCTACACAACCAAGAGAGGAAGCAATGGCAGAAAACGAAGTTCCACCACCACGAACGCTAGGAGATTACATGACTCCTGCTCGAGTCCCACAGACGGCGAGCATTGTTAGGCCAAATATGGACGCTAACAACTTTGAACTCAAACCAGCATTATTACAGCTGATCCAAAAAGATCAATTCGCTGGAGGAAGCATGGAAGACCCATATACTCATCTTGAGAACTTTTTATTATATTGTGATACTTTGAAGATGAATGGAGTCTCCCGTGATGATATCTTACTTAGACTTTTTCCATGTTCACTCAAAGAGGATGGAAGGGCATGGCTACAATGACTTCCTCAAGGAAGCATCACCACCTGGGATGATCTAGCTACAAATTTCTTAGCCCGGTTCTTCTCAGCTTCAAAAATGGCACGACTTAAGGCCGACATCACTTCTTTTGAACAAAAAGAAAGTGAAACTTTATATGAGGGTTGGGAAATATTCAAAGGACTACTTAGGAAATGTCCACAGCATGGTATTGAAGCTTAGGAGAAAGCACAAATTTTCTTCCAAGGAATGACACCAAGTACCAGAACTCTGGTGAATGCTGCAGTTGGAGGGTCATTAAAAACAAAAACTTCAGAAGAAGCTTTGGAGTTGTTAGAATCTCTTGCATCCCAAGAATTTGACAATGCTCCGGTATCACAAAAGAGAGCAGGAATCATGAAGTTAGAAGGATATGATGTCATCTTAGCCCAGAATGAACAGAATCTACAATCTAATAAGAAACAACAACAACAATTAGATGCTCTAACAAAGCAGTTTTTTGAATTTCAAGTTTCTCCTATTAGCACTCAAGTAGCTTCTGTTAATACTTCTTCTGTTACTTGTGGTATATGTACAGGTACTCACACTACCGAGGATTGCGATTTCAACCGGTCAATTGAAACTGCTGAAGTCAATGGACTCTGGCATGATCAAAAAGCTCCAGGGAGGAATCAATATGGTAACAATCAAAACCAAGGGTGGAGGAATAAAAATCAGAATCAACACCCAGGATTTAGCTACAGTTCAAATCACCAGCTAAACCCTGTTGTACCAGTACAACCACAAACCTCACAACAAAGTGGTACATCAGAGTGGGAGAAAGCATTTGCACAATTGTCAAAAACCACATCAGATTTTGTTCAAAGTACCAATTCGTTCAGAGAAAATACTTCATCATTTATGCAAGAAACCAGAGCTTCATTCCGGAATCAAGAAGCCTCTATCCGGAATCTAGAAACTCAGATTGGGCAACTGTCAAGACAATTCAATGAAAGGCCTCCAGGCACCTTTCCAAGCAACACAGATGTCAACCCAAACGCCCACTGCAAGGCCATTACTACTCGGAGTGGGATAGTGATTGAACCAGTGATCAAGCCTTCAGTAGAGGAAAAGACAGCAGAAAAACCTATCATTGAAAAGGAAAAGGAAATTGAGAAAGAATCTATTGCCCAGAAAATAATTCCTGAAAAGAAAAAGTTCAAATGGGAGAAAAAGAAAGCTCAAGAGAGACAAGAAAATCCAATTGAACTCTCACCTTATGCAAAGATCCCATATCCGCAAAGGTTCAGAGAGGAAATCAAAAAGCAGCAGTATTCCAAATTCCTTGACATTTTTAAGAAGCTGCAAATCAATATTCCATTTGCTGAGGCCTTGGAGAACATGCCAAATTACGCAAAATTCATGAAAGATTTACTCTCAAGAAAGCGTAAATTAAAAGAATGTGAAACGGTAGCTTTGACGGAAGAATGCAGCGTAATAATTCAAAAGATGTTACCTCCGAAACTTCAAGATCCTGGAAGTTTCAGCATTCTGATAGAAATTGGCAACATTGATGTGGGAAAAGCATTATGTGACTTGGGAGCCAGTATTAATCTTATGCCTCTATCTATATGCAGAGCTCTAGGTATTCAGGAACTCAAGCCGACCAATGTTTCACTACAGTTGGCTGACAGATCAATCAGGAGGCCAGATGGAGTCATTGAAGATATCTTGGTAAAAATTGATAAATTCATCTTCCCTGCAGACTTTGTCATCTTGGACATGGAAGAAGATGCTGAAATACCCTTACTTTTGGGACGACCTTTCTTAGCCACTGCAAGGGCTATGATTGATGTGGAACAGGGAAAACTGATGTTGCGAGTTAATGATGATACTGTAACAATTGATGTCTTGGAATCTATGAAACATCCATCTGACGGGGGAGATTTCTTCAAGATTGATATAATTAATGATGCAGTGCTAAATACAGTCGATGAAATACTCCAACCACTGATGGAATTGGAGTCATTAGAAAAAGAACTGCTGCAAAATTCTACGGAATCAACAAAAGGTGAACAAGAAGTTGAAAAATTGAAAAAGAAGGTTGATGATGTTACCAAGGGAACACCAAAGGTTGAACTGAAAGAGTTGCCTCCTACTTTGAAATATGGATTTCTTGGAGATAGCAAAACATACCCGGTGATCATCAATGTAAATTTGTCGACCACCGAAGAAGAAAGATTACTGAAAGTGTTGAGAGAGCACAAAACAGCTATAGGATGGTCTATTACATACCTGAAAGGAATAAACCCATCCTTTTGCACTCAAAATATTAATGGAAAATGACGTGAAACCAGTCAGACAACCACAGAGAAGGCTGAATCCGACTATGAAGGAAGATGTAAGAAAAGAAGTCGTGAAGCTCTTGGATGCTGGGATGATCTATCCAATTTTGTGACAGTGCATAGGTGAGTCCGGTACAAACAGTTCCGAAGAAAGGTGGGATCACAGTGGTACGCAATGAAAACAACGAACTGATTCCTACAAGAACTATCACCGGCTGGAGAATGTGCGTCGACTATAGGAGACTGAATGCCGCTACAAGAAAAGATCACTTTCCACTAACATTCTTAGACCAAATGTTGGAGAGACTAGCGGGACATTCATTCTATTGTTTCCTTGACGGCTATTCCGGATACAATCAAATAGCAGTTGCTCCAGAAGATCAAGAAAAGACAGCATTCACCTGTCCTTATGGTGTGTTTGCCTACAGACGTATGCCCTTCGGGTTGTGCAATGCACCCGCCACTTTTCAAAGGTGTATGCTATCCATATTTTCTGATATGATTGAAAATTTTATTGAAATTTTTATGGATGATTTTTCTGTCTTCGGTTCATCTTTTGATGTTTGTTTAACTAATCTAGCTTGTGTTTTGCAAAGATGCCAAGAGAGTAATTTAGTACTCAATTGGGAAAAATGTCACTTTATGGTAAGGGGTGGAATAGTCTTAGGCCATAAGATATCTGAAAAGGGGATCGAAGTTGATAGAGCAAAAATATCACTTATTGAGAAACTTCCCCCTCCCTCTAACGTGCGTAGTGTACGCAGCTTTCTTGGACATGCAGGTTTCTATCGGCGCTTCATCAAGGATTTCTCGAAGATAGCTAAACCCCTCTGCAAGCTATTGTCCAAAGAAGAAGAGTTCAACTTCGACAATGATTGTTTGACTTCTTTTAACCTTTTGAAAGAAAAATTGACTACTGCACCTATTATCACTTCACCTGATTTTGAATTGCCTTTTGAATTAATGTGTGATGCTAGTGATTATGCTATAGGTGTTGTATTAGGTCAAAGAAAAGATAAAATCTTACATGTTATATATTATGCTAGTAAGATTCTCAACGAAGCACAAATGAATTACACTACTACTGAGAAAGAATTGCTAGCTGTTATATATGCTTTTGATAAATTTAGAACCTATTTGTTAGGATATAAAGTTATTGTTTATACTGATCATGCTGCCTTGAAATATTTACTCGCCAAACAGGATGCTAAACCCAGACTACTCAGGTGGATGCTTCTACTCCAGGAATTTGAGATAGAAATCAGAGACAAAATGGGAGTAGAAAACCGGGTAGCCGATAATCTCTCTAGACTCCAAGAAAAGGAATTGCAAGACAGTTCAGAATTATTAATTAGAGATGAGTTTCCGGATGAACAAGTCCTCTCGGTCAGCACCTTGCCATGGTTTCAGAACGCACAAGCCCTTGCAGTTGACACTGCACCATGGTTTGCAGATTTTGCAAATTTCAAAGCAGCAGGGACAATTCCAAAAGATTTTTCATGGCAACAACGAAAGAAATTTCTACGGGATGTGAAAAGATATTTGTGGGATGAGCCATTCCTATTCTATACATGTTCTGATGGAGTCATTAGAAGATGCATTCCTGAAAAGGAGATGAAGGATGTGTTGTGGCATTGCCACGGTTCAGAATACGGAGGCCACTTCGCAGGAGAAAGGACAGCTGCAAAAGTCCTTATGAGTGGATTCTATTGGCCCACTTTATATAAAGATGCAAGGAAATTTGTAGAATCTTGCTACCGCTGTCAAAGAACGGGGAACGACATGAAATGCCACTGAACAATATCATGGAAGTGGAAATCTTCGACGTTTGGGGCATTGATTTCATGGGACCTTTCCCCACCTCCTATGGGAACAAGTACATCCTAGTTGCAGTAGATTACGTCTCTAAATGGGTGGAAGCAGTCGCTTTGCCTACCAATGATTCTAGAGTCGTGATCAACTTCATCAAGAAGAACATCTTTGTGAGATATGGAGTTCCTAGAGCGGTGATCAGTGATGGAGGCACACATTTCTGCAACAGACAAGTTGAATACGTGCTAGCAAAATACAGTGTCAGACACAACATTGCCACACCATACCATCCACAAACTAGTGGGCGAGTGGAAATCTCAAACCGGGAAATAAAGCGGATCCTTGAGAAAACAGTGGGAAGCTCCCGAAAAGATTGGGCTCGCAAGTTAGATGATGCACTATGGGCATACCGGACAACGTTCAAGACACCTATTGGCATGTCACCATTTCAAATGTTGTTCGGGAAAGCATGTCATTTACCAGTAGAGATGGAACACAAAGCTTGGTGGGCTGTAAAGTTTTTAAACTTTGATACAAAGGCAGCGAGTGAGAAGAGATTGTTACAGCTGGATGAGTTAGACGAGTTCAGATTGTCCGCCTATGAAAGTGCAAGCCTATACAAGGAGAAAACCAAGAAGTGGCATGACAGAAAAATCTTAGGAAGGGACTCCAAGGTTGGCCAGCAAGTACTGCTTTACAATTCCCGGTTGAGACTTTTTCCGGGAAAACTCAAATCTAGGTGGTCAAGACCGTTTTTGGTAAAAGAAATTTGTCCGTATGGTACAGTGGAAATCAGTCCACTTGATTCTGAGAGAAGCTTCAAGGTAAATGGGCAGCGATTGAAGCCTTACCTTGGTGGTGAAATTGACAGAGGAACAACCACTGTCGCCCTTGTAGAAACTTAAAAGAGGTACGTCAGGCTCGTGACGTAAAACAAGCGCTTGTGGGAGGCAACCCAACTGTTTTAATATTTCAGCAGTTAAATTTTAGTTACTTTATGCTTGTAAAATATAAAAAGACTTGGGGATCGATGATCGAATTGCGAGTTGAACTTACAGATGGAAGTGGGAATGAAGAATGCACAGGTACACAATGCTTACTCATTTACATATGCTGTGCATGAGAAATAAAAAAAATTATTGAGAGTAAGTGCAAGAAAAATTTTTCTAAGTGGAGAGGGCGTAAGCCCCCAATGGAGGCTTAAGCCCCAAAACTTCACATTTCGTTCTACCTTAGAGCGCTTAAGCGAGCTAGAGCGCGCTCCGCAAAACAGAGGCCAAAAGCCTCTGCCTCAGCGCGCTTCAGCGCGCAATAGGGCGCTTCAGCGCGCCCAAACAAGCGAAAATACCCATTTTCCTCTGCCTTAGCGCGCAAGAGGGCGCTTAAGCGCCCTCCAAGGAAGACAGAAGGCCAAAAGCCTCTGCCCCATCGCGCTTAAGCGCGATGGAGGCGGCTTAAGCGCGCTCCAGAAGACCAAAAGTCTCTGCCTCAGTGCGCTTAAGCGCGCTCTACACAGAAAATGCACATGCCTAAGCGCGCCCCATCAGAAATTTTTTTTAAAATGCCCACACCCTTTCATTTTCCCTCACTCTCACCTTCTCAACTCCCCTCACTTTCTCTCAAACACTCTCAATCTCCCTCACTTTCTCTCAAACACTCTCAATCTCCCTCACTCTCTCTCAAACCCTCTCAACTTCCCTCACTATCTTTCACCACTCCTCACCATAAAACCTTCTCCCACTCACCTTCCCCATACCACAAACACCACAACACCTCAATCTCCCACCACTCATCACCGGAAACCACCACAACGTCCGGTCATCTCTTCCATTTTCTTGGAACCTCAAGAACTTCCAGTCACATATCACTATTTCGCGTCTCAAGGTATGTTCTTCCACACATGATGAAATGGTTAAGTTGATGGATGATAAACTTGTTAAGATTTTGTAAAGATTTAAATTTTTTCATTTGTGTATGAACTGGGTTTTAGTGGAAGTTCATATGTGACTAAGGTTAATACATGGTGAAAAACATTATGAATGAATTCTTGATTAAAGTGCACACTTGATTGAGTTCTGATTGAGTCATTGGATTAATTGGTTTTTCTTGGATGAAATGCTTGATTGGCTTAATTGAAGTTCTTGATTTTCAAGTGATACATACATGGTGTTTGATAAAATGTCACTATGAGTATGAAAGATTATTCTTGGATATTTATTATTCATCTTGACTCTCTTTGTATGGCTGTTGATTAACGGTGGAAACATAGGAATTAAAAGAAATGTTTATCCGATGAAAGGTTGTGGAACCACATGTTCATACTTTGTTTAAGATGTTGATTTTGCTGATTGTTTTCGGGTTGTATTACTTCCTGTATACTGATCATACTGATATAAATATACCTCACTTTGAATGTTACCATGATTAAATGGGGATACCATGTATTGATATATGCCCTGTTTTGAATACTTTATGTCCTGTTTTGATACATGTCCCATTTTGTGCCCTGTTTTGTGCCCTTATATGTTTATTTCAGACTTGATTCTGAATTAAATATGGGAATTGTCCGATTGGAATATGCAATTGTTTGGAATTGTTTTTATGCACTCATTGGAAACTCTTCTGTTTTTCAGAAATGGCACCAAAGGATAAGAACTTGGGCAATAGGCCAAGGAAGACAAAGGCCATTGGGGGCACATCCAGTTCCTCCGTTCCCCCTGCAGAATTCGACTCATATAGGTTCCTTACTGTGGAACACAAAGAGCGGTTCAACAAAATGGTGGCTGCGAAGCCTGTTATCCGAGAACGCAAAATGCTTCTCGAGCAGGGGGAATACCCGGACTTGTACAACAATTTAGTCCGGCGAAGATGGAAGGCGTATGCCATCTCACTGACTGATAGCTCCGGATTGATTTGCAAGGATTTTTATGCTAATGCTTATGTGGCGAATCAAGGGTGAGATGGAAGGACATATGGTATGATGCGGACACATTGCAGGCATTGCTGAAGATAGCTCACCATACACCTGGGGTGAGATGTGATTACCGGCAGCTACTCAAGGAGATTGAGTACGGACCTGCTAGGAGCGACCCAGACTACATCACATGGGACCCCATGGAGGAGGCTGCCCCAATTCTGGAGACTATTGCACTCCCGGGAGAGAGATGGGAGATGATGAAAAACAACATCCGCCCAAAACTATTGCATCTCCACCAACTCAAGCCAGTGGCCAAGGTGTGGTTCCAGTTTATAATCAACAACATCTTGCCCACCACCCACACATCAGAGGTGCAAGTGAAGAGAGCAGCCCTGATCCACACCATTATGACTGGGGGCACAGTGGATCTCCCAGAGATTCTAGCAGATGGCATCTATGACTTTGCACATTAAACATCTGCAAAGGCTGCCATTGCACACAGCTCCCTGATTCAATCACTGTGTCATCAGGCAGGAGTTGAGATACCCGCTGAGCATAAGCTCGTGGAGGTGTGCCCTCTATTGACGCTGCTCTCATCCGCTCAAACATGGGTGTTCCATCTACTCCCCCAGCATCTCCAGCACTTCCAGTACCACCGCCAGCACCAGTCAGACGGGTACGACAGCCGACCATTCCTGCTATATGGGAAACGGTGCAGTCTATGCAACGTCAGCAAGAATCCATGCAGCGGAGAGCCCGATACTCTCAGAGCCGACAGGTGGCATTCCAGGAGTATGTTAGTACACAGATGATGGAGCTATGCCGACAGCGTGACATCCAGGCATCACCATTTGAGTACCCAGCATACACCGATCTGATGAGGAGACGGCAGGACAGACTTCCACACATGCAGCTGCTGCAGATGATACTGAGGCTGACCTGACGGCGGACATCACACGGGGCTACATTGGCGCATTCACTGATGATTTTGATGCTGCTATTGACGGAGCAAGATTCACCCATCATTGATATGGAGGAGGACTGATTCCATATCAGTTTCAGATTTATATTTTGTTTTTATGTTTTCATGTTTAGCACATTGATGACTATTGAGATTACCTTTGATTTGACTGATTTTGTTGGATTTTTTTTAATTGCTGACATGTTTCTCTATCTGTGGTATGTGTGCAGAATACAGTAGATATATTTTTTCTGATTCTTGCTTAGGATTATTTTAGATTTAAATTTATTGCTGAGGACAACAAGATTTAAATCTGGGAATGACTACTATGCAAGTTATCAGACCACACACTTCACATGGTTGGAAGGAGAATATCATGATTACACATGACACATGCAGTTTTCATGGGAGTTTCTTATTATTATTTTATATGTAGTATTAGTTTAATTTAGAATTATTTTGAATAAATATTAGTTTCATATACTAGTACTTTGATATTTTCAGTTAAGTTTTTTTTTTAGGACCCCATCCTTACTTAATTAGTGAATTTTTGATTTCCATGGTGTTTGACATGCATAGTGAATAATTATATGAAATTGTATGATGATAAATAAACTCTATTTTTTGTACATAAATAAGCGTCAGTCAAGCATTCTTAATCACTCACCGGAATAAGAGAGAAATAACCAAAGTAATCAAATAGAGAGTGGAAAAAGAAGTTTCACACCCTTAGCCGTGAACCATTGAGCTTAAACAGAAATAATTTTTCTTGTGGTGTAAACTTCATTGTATGAATCACTCTAGAACTTGCTTTGTTTCTCCTTGAAAAGGGTATATGATTGTTAAAATGATAGAGGCAGTTTGTTTAAAAAGCTAAAGTAGCCAAATAGCCACCCTGGAAGTTATCCTTAGATTGAGCCCTTTGAGCCTTGGCCTGATTATTCATCGACACATATTATTAATAGCCATCCCACACACATCCTCACATGAATTGATTGATTTTCAAATTTAAATGAGGAATGAGAATGGATTGAAACAAAAAGAAGGAACTTCAAATTCTAAGTGTATGGGAGAAAAAGGAAAATTACCACAAGGTGGTGGAAAGAGAAAAGGAAAAAGGAAAGGAAAGAAAATACTCATAATTATGAGTAAGTGAACGGAAGAAAGAGGAGAAAGTCAACAAAGAAAGTTATATTGAAAAGTTATGACAGTTCCTCTTTTAAATTGAATTTTGATCAGTGATCTTAAGCCACTTACCCAGATAATTCCTTCCCTTTTACCTAAGCCACGCTACAACCTGAATAAAGACCTCTTGATTGACTTTGGTATACCAAGTAAACTATGGAGAGTGAGAATATAAACAAGCTTATGGTAGTGTTAATTCAGTGAAGAAAGAGAGAAACACACACCCCCTCAGATACTTGAGCATGAGTGAATAAATGAAAATTCCAGTGAGAGGGTGTTGTGAACTTGAATTAGACTACTCTTTATGTTGAGAACTCAAGTTATGATTTGATGACTGATGGATTATTAATGCTGTTTGAAATGGACGTGACATTGATATGGTTTATGAGGCTGAATATTCTGAAGTATCATTGTTAATCGATTTCTGTTAATGATTCACTAAGCATGACTAGCCGTCTCCAAACTTTCCCATAGTATTATTCTATTTAATTGCTGATGACAACAATGTTCAAATCTGGGAATTGTTTGATAAACCTTCAGTTTATCTTGTTTTATAGACTAAAATACTATGAATTATCTAGTTGACCAAGTTAAAAACTAAGGTTTAAGATGATAATCACGAACATTATCTGGATTTTATCTAATTAAATCATTTTCTGTTATTTTAAAGGAATTGTTGGAAAAAGAGAATCAAGATGAAGATTAGATAAGATGAGGACAACAACTAGAGGAGATGAGGACAACAACTAAGAAGAGATGAGAGTGGAGATCAGAACAAGAAAGATTTGATCTTATCATGTTGTTGGAAGAGGAAGCTTAAGCCCCCTAAAGAACATTCAGCTTTTGCCTCTGGGCGCTTAAGCGCCCCACAGCACGCTTAAGCGCGCCACAAAAGCAAATAGTCTCTACCTCTGGGCGCTTAAGCGCCCTATAGCGCGCTTAAGCGCGCAACAAGTAGGAAATTTCAGCACGAGGAGCGCGCTTAAGCGCCCTCCAGCACGCTTAAGCGCCCAGCACGAAGCCAAACTCACTGCCTCAGGCGGCTTAAGCGCCCAATTCAGGCTTAAGCGCCCAGGGAATATAATTTAGTCCCAGTTGGAATATTCTACCAAGGATGCGAATTCTTCACCCTTAAAAAGGCACCTAGGGGTCAGAATTACTCACTACTTCACACTGCAAAACACTTTTAGATCCTTAGAGTCAGAGATTCATGTTCGTGAGCGGCAGAGACGGATCAGAATCAATTCATCACTGGAATTATTGAAGATTCACCAATCACCAATGGAGTTTGGGGAAGCTTTTCTAGTTTCTTTTATGTTTGATTTTGCCATGTCTGGCTAGTTCTTTTAGTAGTTAGGGGATGATGGAACCTGGTTAAATCGTTATGTTTATGGATTAATTGTTATGAATTCTTCTCTTTTTATATTTGAATAAATTCATCTGTGTTTAATGCTTTCTATGAGTTTGCTCCTTATAGAATGATCTTCGGGGATTGTATGGCAATAGGAATGTTGGTGCATGAACCTTTGTTTGATGAATTTATCATAATCTTTGTGATCTAGGAACAGGAATAGGAATAGACACAAGGTAATTATGCAATCTTATGATTCTTGATTTTAATGCATGTCTTCTTGGGGAATAATCGGGGAACTAGAGTTCTTCCAGGATTACATAGATTTAGGGTAACAAGGAATTGAGCCCTAATTAATGTAGATAGAATCGATTGGCAATATATTAAGAGCAGGTCCCTAACAAGTTAATTCATAACGTATTGAGGAGAACGGGGGAAGTCAGAACCCTAACTACGTTCGTTTTATTACTTTAATTCTATCATTTATTTTTCAGTTGTTTCTTTAAATTTAGAGTTTTAATTACATGTTATCAAATTCTTTCAACATACAAATTACGTTACCTTCCTTTTTAATTGTCCTACTAAATTTGCGATAGTTGATCGGTGCTTGGGTTTAATCCTCGTGAGAACGATCTCTTACTTAATCACTTTATTACTTGTACGATCGGTGCACTTGCCGAGAGTAGCAACAATCTCTTACTCATACACTTTATTACTTGTACGACCGATGCATTTGTCAAAGTCGCAACACCTATCACTTTTGGTGTGAAATGTAACCATCATATGAATGATGTATTGAAGTGTACTTACACCCTTTATTCATCTTTGGTCCTATACAAAGACATGACTTATATGAAAGATGAGACGATGAATGAATTATTATGTAAGTGATTTTCCCATACTTCCCGGAGCTCATGTTTTTATCTTTATATTTTCTCTCTTCACTTTCTTTTCTCTATTCCTCTCGCTTAATTTTATAACAAATACAAACACACACACACACACACACACACACATGTATATATAGGATCATTTAACACCGGTGACAAAATTTGAATTGGAAATTAATAATTAATTAATGAATTTGATTGACAAAAATTATATCTGTTGATTGGCGGAAATCTACGGTTAGGATTTGGTGTCAATTTTCCAATATATATATATATATATATATATATATATATATATATATATATATGGGTTTATTGTTTGTTATGTAACTAGATTTAAGGCTTTGTCCTATCATCTAAAAATTACGTCATTTTGGGGCTTTTGCGTTCAAAGTTAATTGGGAAAAATCAAGATCTTATATTTATTTTCATATATTAGTTATACCATCAATTCCCTTATTTATGGGAATAGATCAATTAAGATCGGAAATTGATATTATATTTCTCTTTTCCTTTATCATCATTAATCCATCTTTGTATAGTTATGATTCCCCACATTTAATGTTTTCACACACCAAAATGACGTCATTTTTAGGTGACATCAGATGGACCATGCACACACACACCCATATATATATATATTGTTATTATTATTACCAAAATTATCTTCATTCATGTATTACCTAGTATCAATTAATTAATTACTTGGAACTTTTATATATATAGTGTCGTAAATGCTCAATACCATAGTTGGAAAAGAATGTAACAAATGGTTATTAATCTTTTAAAAGGACATTAAAATAGAACAACAACAAATGCTATTACAAATGAAGGGAGAAACAAAATATTTTTATTCATAAAGAAGTTACATAGAAATTGAGACATGTAATTAGCCAATAAGAATTATTTAAAGGCAGACTACCAAAAAAAAAACAATTATCTAAAGACAGCAATTTTTTTTTTTTTTTTTGGATTGTGGCAAGTCGCAGCCATTTAGTTCCTTAGAAACTACTACTCTATGGTAGGTTGCTTATTAATCCATCCTTCGGGGTCGATATAAGTAATATTTAAGAACTGGTTGAGCTCAAATTCATCCATATGCTTCATCCAGTTGACGCGGTTAATCTTGTTTGCCCCTGGTCCTCTGTTTTGCTCCTCCACAAACGTAAGATTTGCTCTGCAAATTCAAACAACACCGGTGTTAAATTTTATATTCTAAATTGAGAATTAAAAAATAATTAATAAGTTTGTTTGTTGTACTATTTATATATATTATGTCAATATTATTAGATAATTACAAAATTCGTAGAAATTTAATTTTAATGGATTTTATAAGTGTAAGAAAGTTTTACACTATTATCCAATATTCTATTGCTAGTAGCTCTACATTCATTAAAATTCTCTCATAGATACTCTGTTTTGTTCTAACATTAATATATATATATATATATATATATATATATATATATATATATATAAATAATAAGAGTAATGATATTTTCTACCAATTTTATCTTCATAATTTAATGTTACCTTATCAAAATCATTCATGAAAGTTTAGTGAGATCAAAATATTATCTATATGACTTGTATATGTGAAGGGATTTGTAAAGATAAAGTGTATGTATATGGATTATTTTTCTTAAGGAAAATATACTTACATATGAGCTCCTTGGTCCCAAAAAGACCAACCCTCGGGTCGAACCACGTCAGTGAAATATGATTTAGCAAAAATAACTCTAGCAAATGGTCCATAAGCTCTTCCAAGTTGGGTCTTTGCATTGATTCCAGTTATGAAACATTTGTTAAACACAAACCCAGTTGGAGAATCCATCGACTCACGCTTTTGTGCTGTGATAACACCATCGCGCGCATTCTCAGCTATCCCCATTGTACAATTTATGACACAATTCTGCTTAGGCATATATTTCATATAGTTAATCAAGCTATATATAATTAAGTAACGTAAAATTAAATTTCAAATTGAAAACTTGAACCAACAATTGAACCAAAAATAATATATAATTAAATGGTTTTGATATTGGGTTTTTAATGTTTATAATTAATTACCTCATAGATGGATTGACCATCTCCAAATATGAAATCTATTGCACCTTGAATGTAACAATCTTTGAAATAATGGCGTCCTTGGACATCCCATATAGTATCTTGCACTCCCTTAAAGGAACAGTTATAAAAGGCAATTTTGTCACCTTCTATTCTAGCAGCCAATGCTGGTATAGGGTCTTCACCTTGGTTCAAACTAGGTGGCTTGTCATATGAATTCTGCAAAAATATTTGATTTCAACTATAAGAAATGATAAAAAAAAAATTCTAGGTATAGTTCTTCTAAGACTAAAAGTTCTCCTTAAAAAATAAAATGAGAAGTTCTAATTATTGATGAGAAAATTATACGCTAAATTTTAATAACATGTTTATATTTTTTTCATATATACATTCATTATTCTATTATGATATTAATCTCAATGGTTAAATCCTTTTTTTTTTCACCAAAAAAAAAAAAGTCCTTTTTTTTTTTGTTCATCAATTGTTTACCTCAAATGTAATGCCATTTACAACGATATTATCTGCCAACGATGCGAAAGTGAAACTGGCATTCATCAAGTTATGGTCATTCTGCACAATGGAGGTGAAGGACCTACCAGCTCCTTTAAGAAAAATGCATGACCTGAGCTGGCTAATAAAGATTTTTTCTCTGGAAAATAACAACATCGTTAGAGAAATATTATATAAAATATTAAATTATTCGTGTAACTTTTTTGCAATAGTTTAAATTTTTAGATTGAACTAATTATTTAAGTTGTATTGTAGCCTATGTAATCAAGAGTTTACAAATTCGATCCTTATATACCCTATTTTATTAATAAAAAATTAAATATTAGATAGATTGGCATGTATATTACCCACCCTTTAAGTTTAATATGTTGTTGTGTAAGGCCGCCTAATAAAAAATAATATAAAATTATTAGTTTAAGATTCACTTAATAACTTAAATTTTTGGTTTGAATTGATATGTTACACAATTATATAAAATATATGAAAAATATAGCTTTGTTATTGCTGCAAAAAAATAAAACTTTTGCAGCAACAAATAGAAAGTCAGGATATGTTGATAGATCCTGGTTTTTTTTTTAAATAAGTGGGTCCCACTTTTTATGTATTTGCTACAAAATATGTCATACACAGTGACTAAAAAAAGGGACCCAAAATATATATATCAAATTGGATCAAACTAATAATCTTTTTACTTGACAATGATATCAAAATGTAGATAATCATACATTTTAAATTAAGGAAAACACTGTTTACCAAAAAACAATTAAGAAAAAAACTTACACATAAGTTCCATTTGGAATTCGAATATGAGTCCACTGAGTATTGGGTTCAGGGATAGATTCAATAGCGCCTTGGATGGTTGGGAAATCGCCTAATACATCGATATCAATAATCCTAGGTGGATTAGAACAATCCAAAGCATAGCAAACTCTTAAAATAACAATTACAAAGTTGAAAAGAATGAAAATCTGTGAGTGCTCCATATTTTGTTTTTGTCATTACTCAAGATTATTGGGTTTAATTTAAATAGAGAGGGCTTGGTGGTATACATTGAATATAGAATCTACAAAAATGAATAACCAAATCATATTTAAAATATAAAGAGATTGTATTCCAAAAAAATAAAAACATAAAGAGATTATTAAATGTAAAAAAATCTTTTTTTTTTTGGGCAAGCAGTGTAAAAACCATTTATTATTGAATAGAAAATACTTAATCACATTTTTAAAAGAATCTAGGTGCCTTTCCATATAATAAGTAAAATTAAAAATGTAATTTATAAACTAACTTAATTTTTTTTAATAAGTCTGCTTATTTTGTAATAAAATCCTTTAATTAATTAGTTATCAAAAAGTTTACCAAAATAAAATATAATTAGTTAAAAAAAACACTTTCTATAATTTGTAAACAAGAACAAATCTTAAAATATATAATGGAAATAATTAATCCACCTCTGGATATTACATTGAGTAATCATTCTTTAGGATGAGACAATCTTCTATTATTTTCTATTATTTTATATAGTCATCTTTCATTTCAAAAGTTATGATTATAACTGCGCTTAATATCATATGTAGTGATAATAAATCAGTGTATACGGGTTGTTACAAACTTGAGACTTATTTTGTTTTACTTATCCCACACTGTTACTTAACCCATATCTCTATCTGTCCTACAAGTAATGAGATTGGAATAACGATCATTGAAAATTCAAGGCAAAATTGTCCATGAGTATGTTAAGTCAGGACAAAGGCAAAGTGATTAGAGATAAAGGAGAAAAATAAAATAAAGTTGATGTAGTTATTCTAATATGTTATAAAATCCTTTAATTAATTAGTTATCAAGAAGTTTACCAAAAATAAAATAAAATTAGTTAACAAAAAAAAAAACACTTTCTATAATTTGTAAACAAGCACAAATCTTAAAATATATAATGGAAATAATTAATCCACCTCTGGATACTACATTGAGTAATCATTCTTGAGAATGGAACAATATTCTATTATATTCTATTCCTCTTTAAGACAGTCGCATCAAAATTGTTTGGCATATTTTGTGTTTATAAAAAATCTTAAAATCTTAATTATTTTTTAAAACTTTTACTTTAAAATTTTTCATTATTACCAAATCTCAAATATTTGTATCCTCAAAATAATAAATTCCGAAAATTTACTTTATAATTTAAATTTTTTCACCCCAAATCTCAGATACTTAACCCTCAAATCAATTCTTTTAAAAACTTTAACATTGAAAATTACTTTTTCGTCCCAAATCTTAAGTGCTATATTTTCATATATTCAATTAAACACACTATTTTGATAGTGACTTAATCTTTTAGTATACTCTCCCTTAAAAAATAACATTTGTCATTATTAAATGGGTTTAGTTTTTGTCATTTAAAATGACACAACTTTGTGTCATTTTTAATGAAACTACGTCGTTTTGGTATGTTTTATCATTTTCTCTAATTTATAAAATTAGAAATAAAAAGAAAATGGAGGAGAGAGAATGTAAAAACTTACCAAAATGACGTAGTTTCAATAAAAATGACATAACTTTGTGTCATTTAAAATTACAAACATTTTTCCCTTATTAAATTCTCTCTTTTCTTAAAAAACATTAAATTAAAATTCTTTTGAATTAATTATAAATCTGTTTTTTATAATTAATTTTTTATTTTAATTTTAGTTACATTAATTACAGTTTTGAATTATTTCTAACCATGAAAAAGATTTTTAGTAGAAATCGTTTGACGTTTAAAAAGAAGAATTATAGTCGTCTTTCATTTCAACTACTATGATTATAAGTGCGCTTAATATTATATGTAATGATAATAAATCAGTCTATACGAGTTGTTACAAACTTGAGACATATTTTGTTTTACTTACCCCACACTGTTACTCAACCCTTATCTCTATCTGTCCTACATGTAATGAGATTGGAATAATGATCATTGAAAACTCAAGGCAAAATTGTCCATGAGTATGTTAAGTCAGGACAAAGGAAAAGTGATTAGAGATAAAGGAGAAAAACAAAATAAAGTTGATGTAGTTATTCTAATATGTTATAAAATATTGTAAGTAATTAGTTAACATAAAGTTTACCAAAAATAAAATAAAATTAGTTAACAAAAAAAAAAATCCTATTATTTGTAAAATCACAAATCTTAAAATATATAATGGAAATAAGATAATACATTGAGTAATCATTCTTGAGAATGGGACAATCTTCTATTATATTCTATTCCTCTTTAAGACAGTGGCTTCTAAATTGTTTGGCATATTTTGTGTTTATAAAAATTCTTAAAATCTTAATTATTTTTTAAAACTTTTACTTTAAAATTTTTCATTGTTACCACATCTCAAATATTTGGGGTTTTGACCTTCGTAGTGTTGTATTTTTAATGTATAACCGGAATAATATGTGGGTTAAAAGCTTTGCCAAAATAATGCATTACAACGCGGTTGGTGAGGTGACGTTTAAGGACGTGATAGATAGCATACCGCGTCCTTTACAGTCTTCTGGCACGGTTGTCAGTGCTACCAAGACGTGATACGTTAACTATCACGTCCAGTACAGATTTTGGCACGCTTGTCGATGCTGTTAAGACCTGATCCTCTACATGTCGCGTCCTGTGCAAAATGATTAACACAGGACGCGGTAGCACATCATTCACGTTTCAAGTTGTCACTTCCTTGGCCCACGGTCACTTCCGGTTAAAGAACCATTTCACCCAAAACCTTAAGTAGTAGGTAAGGGCCTTTTTAATGAATTATATTATATTCTCTAACACACCCCCTCACGCAAGAGCCCTTTGGGCTTGAAGCGTGGAATATGGCACAAGCCTATTATTGGTCTGCGTTGTGCTGCACGAGCCCATTTTTTTGGTCTGTCTCGTGTTTTTCTTAATTTCACCTGAAAGTGGGGGCAGTGAGTTTTGAACTCGTGACATCATGATCCAGAGGCTCTGATACCAATAAATGATAGAATGGTGAATTTAATTGTAATAATTTGCTGTTGTTTATGTTATAAACATTTTATTTCGAATTTTTTTTGGTATGCATTACTATTTCATATTTAATTACATAAAATGTTATAATTATTGTATTATTATTATAACTGTTTTAGTGGTGTTATATTTAATTGCATACAATTTTATTATTATTGTCTTAATTATACTATGCACATCGTTAAATATGCTATAAAATGTTATTAATATTTTAGGTTAGTGGTTTTATAATTTATGCATAATTGTATTTTTATGTTCTTTAAAGGTCCCATATTTTATGGTAAGTTGTTAAATTGAATTTTGTGGCTAAAAATGTTAGGTTAGTATTTTTAGGGTTTATAATTTGGTATTAATTTTAGTATTACTATTTTACTAGCAATTTGTCCTTCCCCAGACACTCACGAAGTGGGTATTTGAACTGGGTCGGCCCTTCGGCCCTTTTTTTATTTTACTAGCAATTTGCATAAAATTTTCGATCTTATTATATTAAATAATATTCCATGAAAGTTATTAATATGGGTTATTTATATTAATAAATTTTATAAAAATATTATATTTTTAATATTAATATGGGTTATCATAAATTTTATCAATTTTTATTTTTATAAAATTATTAATAACCCATATTAACAACTTATCATCAATTATTTAATTAAAATTTATTAATATAATATTAATATTTTTATTGAGACGTGATAGGTTGACTGCCGCGTCCTTTGCAAAGTGACTGGTCGGGACATGATTGTTTGACTACCACGTCCTTTGCAGGGACGTGATTGCGTTTCTGACGCGTTCCAGGCGAGGTGATGGATGGCCAAACTACCTTGCATAGGACGCGGCACTTGTTGTGTCATTTCCTGATTCGTTTGGCAACCAACCGCGTTGTTTTGCATTGTTTAGGGAAATAGTTTGACCAAGAAATTATTCAAGTCAAATATTAAAAATATTACACTATGATGGTCAAAAGGCCCAAATATTTGTATCCTCAAATTAATTAATTCCAAGAATTTACTTTATACATTACATTTTTCACCCTAAATATCATATACTCAACCCTCAAATCAATTCTTCTAAAATCTTTAACATTGAAAATTAATTTTTCGTCCCAAATCTTAAGTGCTCTATGTGGGAGTGCTATTGTCTTCCTTATGCTTTATGTGGATGACATATTGCTCAATGAAAATGATATTTCCATGTTGTAGTCTACGAAGATTTGGTTGTCAAAGAACTTCACCATAAGGATATGGGAGATGTGGCCTATATACTGGGTATTAGGGTTTATCCCAAGAGGGTTAGCATAAAGATAGATCCAAGAGGTTGCTGAGTGTAAGAACCCGCACCGTTAATTTAAGAATTTAATTAATTAAATATGAAAATAGGAAATAATTCCATAATGGACCTTAAATAAATATGGTAAGGTAAGAATAATTATCACAAGGGTTAATAACGTTGAAAATCGCTTTTCCAACGAAAAGTGCAGATACTGGTTCTTCTTCACGGTATAATTGTGTATCGATGAAGTATCACGAAAAATTATAACAAGTGTATGAATATTCCTTGAATAATATATAGGATTGGCATAACAAGTTTCGAGTCAAAATAAGGAGTACTGGCGTCAGGACTGAAACCGGCTACGTAAAAGCGCGTACCGGCAAATTACTGCAAAAGTTATAATAAAAATATGATAAATCCTAGAAAAATGGCTAGGTCAGAATCCAAAGTTTGGGATTAAAATGATAAATGTAAGAACTCGTACCGCTAATTAAGGAGATTAATTAAATAAATGTGAAAATTAGGAAATAATTCCATAATTGACCCTAATAATTATTATGAGGCTCTAATAATTATAGTAAGTGGGTAATAATGCTGAAAGTCGCTTTTCGGGCGAAAAGCGCAGATACCGGTTATGCTACCCGGTATAAATGCGTACCGGTGAAGTATCCGGAAAATTATAATAAGTGCATGATAATTACTAGAATAATATGTAGGAGTTGTAAAACGAGTTTCAAGTCAAAATAAAGAGAACTGATCCAGAACTGATACTGGCTATGGAAAAGCGCGTACCGGAAATGTGCTCCGAAAAATCAAAATAAAAATATGACATATCTTAGAAAAATGAGTAGGTTAAGATTTCAAAGTTTGGGATTAAAATTTTTTGTGTAGCTATTAATGCTAATACTACGCGTTAAGTGACCATGTGGCTATTTATACTCATACTAAGGGCACAAAACCCTAGAACCCTTATTTTCCTACGTGAGAGAAAGGCTGATCAGCTCCTTGTTACTGTTCCATTGTCTGTGTGCTCCATTGGTGAGCTTTGAAGCTTCCTCTTCCATTTCGCTTCATCTATACACTTGGTGTGAGTGAGAATCATCCTTGTGAGTGGGAAAGTGGCTTCATTTCTGAGTTAGAGGGTCAGTGTGAGGGAGGTTAGTTGCTACTTTGGTTGTTTGGGGTGTTGGTAAGCCATGATCATGGCATTTTGAGGTCCAAGTGGTGACCTTTGTTGAGAAATAACCAACCTTTGTGGTGCTATTTTCGTGCACCTTGTTAAGGCGGAGTTTTGGGAGCTGTTTGGTGAGCTCCAAGGGCCTTCTTGCTGAGCTTTAGGCTTGGGTAAGGGTTACCAACCTTGATCATGAGTTTTTATTGCTTAAAGGTTGTGTATTGCTATGTTTAATAAGCTAAACAAGTAACCAATGGATATGTGAACCTAAAACAGATTAAAGATGCATTCTTTAACGTATTTAAGTGTTAAAAGTTAGACCTTTGGTGGATGTTTTCACGAAATGCAGAAATTGCATTATGTATTGAAATATTAGGATATGTGTTCAAGAAATATCTGGATATCGATATCTGGATATGGTATCCGGATATTGATATCTGTAAGAACCCGCACCGTTAATTAAGGTAATTAGTGAATTAATTATGATAATTAGGAAATGATTCCATAATTGATCTTAATAATTATTAGTAGGATTAAACAATTATATTGAGTGAGTAAAAATGCTGAAAGTCGCTTTTCGGAAGAAAAGCGCAGATACCGGTTCTGCTACTCGGTATAAATGCGTACCGGAAAAGTATCCCGGAAAATTATAAAGAGTGCATGATAATTACTAGAATAATATGTAGGACTTGTAAAACAAGTTTCAAGTCAAAATAATGTAATCTGATGCCAGAACTGATACTGGCTATGGAAAAGCGCGTATCAGAAAGGTGCTCCGAAGAATAAAATAAAAATATGACAAATCTTAGAAAAATGTGTAGGTTTAAATTTCAAAGTTTGGGATCAAGATCTTTTGCGTAGCAATTAAAGTTAATATTGCGTGTTTGTGACTTAAATGCCTATAAATACAACTTTAGGCACAATGCCCTAGGCCATACTCTCTCCTTACGTGACTTGTGGCTGATCAGCCTTCTCCCTTGTGCTCCATTGCTGCCTTCTTCACCTTGGAGGCCAAGAAGCCATCTTTCCTCTTGGCTCCTTCATCAAAACACTTTGTGAGGGTGTGTATGTGACTTGTGAGTGTGGAGAGTTATTTTTTGGAGTGTCCAGCCACTGTGTGTGTGAGGGTTGAGGGGCTGAGTTGGTGTTCCTTTGGTGAGAGCTCTTATTCTTGGCTTGTGAAGCTCCAAGGAGCTTCCTTTGTGTTGAAAGGGCCAAGCTTTGCACCATTTTCGTACACCATTGTGTGGCCTGAGTTGAGGAGCTGTTGGAGAGCTCCAAGAGCACTATCCATTCTGTTTTTAGACTTTGGTAAGTTATACCAACTATGATCATCAATTTAAATGCTTAAAAATGGAACCTTGATGCATGTTTTGAGCTATGTTGATAACTTAAGGGTGGGGTAGGTTAAACACACCTAGAAATGCATGTTTAAGGGACTATAATCGGTTAAAAGTGGGATCTTTGGAGTGGATATTCATGAAATGCAGAAACTGCATTCTGTCGTGAGTTATCCGGATATTTGTCGAACATATATCCGGATATCCATATCCGGATATGGTATCCGGATATTGATATCCGGATGTGGGATCTGGGTATCCGGATATGGTATATCCGGATATTGTCAGTGTGATATCCGGATATGGCATATCCGGATATGTCCCTTGTAATATCCGGATATCCTGGAATTTCGCAGAACAGTAGCTGTGTTGTGTGAACAGTAAGCTATTGGGGGTTGTGGATCCTAGATTAAGGAAGTTGAACTTCTGTAATTAATGGACTAAGTCAGAATCATATGATTAAGGGCTTATGGCTTTGATGGAAGCCTTAAGACGTAAAACGTAAAGGAAAGACGTAGTCTTTAAGTTGCATACTTGTGATGCATAATTAATGATATATTATTGGTCCATAACAGATTGTGATACTGCTGTGTTTGGACTTGAGAGTGGTTGGACTCTTGGCTTGGATAGCTAGCTTGCAAGGTAAGCTTTCGTGTCCTCGGTTTAGCCATGTTGTGGTTCCACCATGTCCCATGGGGATGTGGTTTATGCATGTTGTGTTACATGCTTTGATGTTTTGGAAATGTTGTTGAGCTATTATAGGCAATGTGCTTTTATGATATGCATGTGATGTCCACCTATACGGTAAGCCAGAGTATGTGGTACATACAAGATGGTGAGGCTGTGGGTGAGGTGCAAGCGGTGTTCCTTGTACTCATGTGGGTATAGACGTATTCCTGCATTTCTCTGGCCAGTAGATTTTATAAACACACATGGCATGAATATCTGTTGCACTGCATAGTTTTGGAACTAATATTGTAAATACTGTTTTTGAACTTATATTACACATGTAAGTGAGCTTGGGGTGGAAGATCCTTGAGGACCCCTTGTCTTACTGAGATTTCTTGTTTAGAGATCTCACCCCACGTTTGGGGACGCTTATTTCAGGTTCAGGTAATGTTGAGGGCTCAGGTGGCAAGAGGCCAGAGCTGAGTTAGACTTATCTGTGTTTTGCTGACATGATGGATGCTGATTATTTGACTGCTGTTTATGTTTTCTGTTATGATTATGTTGAGACTGTTGTTGGGCATTGTGCCTTATTTGGTGAGCATGGGGTTTGTCCATGCCACATGGATTTGTTATTGCCTTTTATTTAAAGTTGTATTAAAGTATCAGGATTTTTGGTCCAGGCTATGTGTTGTAGTCCTGTGGCCTTAGATACTCACAGTATAATTTTATATGAGGTATTCAGTTAGTTGTCTTGCAATTTACATACAGGCAGTATTTTATGAAATTGATTAAGTAATCAAGTTGGCTAAGGTTAATGACGTCATAATTGAATTAAGAAAAAGTTATTCTGCATTTTAATTAAGCGTGGCTTAATACGATAGTATGTTAACAATCCGGGTTAACACGGGCTTGGATTGATTGCTTGCAAGGTAAGCTTTCGTGTCCTCGGTTTAGCCATGTTGTGGCTCCACCATGTCCCATGGGGAGATGGTTATATGCATGATGTCTTACATGCTTTTGATATTTGGAAATGCTATTGAGCTGTTATATGCAATGTGCCTTTATGATATGCATGTGGTGTCCACCTTTACGGTAAGCCTGAGTTTGTGGTACATACGATATGGTGAGGCTGTGGGTGAGGTGCATGCGGTGTTCCTTGTACTCATGTGGGTATAGACGTATTCCTACATTTCTTTGGCCAGTAGATAGTATAAACACACATGGCACGAATATCTATTGCACTGCATACTTTTGGAACTTATACTGGAAGTTACTGCTTTTAGAACTTATATTGCATATGTAAGTGAGCTTGGGGTGGAAGATCCATGAGGACCCCTTGTCTTACTGAGATTTCTTGTTAGAGATCTCACCCCACGTTTGGGGACGCTTATTTCAGGTTCAGGGAACCCAAGGGTTGAAACTCCTAGTGGCAGGAGGCCAGAGCTGAGTTAGATATTGCTGTATATGCTGACATGACTGGATATTGCTGCTGTTTATGTTTTCTGTTATTTTTATGATATTGAGTTGAGACTGTTGTTGGGGCTATGTGCCATATTTGGTGAGCATGGGGATTGTCCATGCCACATTGACTTGTCTTTATGTTTTCAGACATTAGTTGATTAATGTATCAGGATATTGTCCGGACTACGTGTTGTAGATCCGTGACTTTAGATATTCACTTTATATTTATATATGAGGTATTCAGTTAGTTGTCTTTCAATTTACATACAAGCGATATTTTATGAAATTGATTAAGTAATCAACTTGGCTAAGGTTAATGACGTCATAATTGAATTAGAGAAAAAGTTATTCCGCATTTTAATTAAGCATGACTTAATACGATAGTATGTTAACAAACCATGTTAACACGGGCTGTTACAATAAACAAAGCGATTAGTGCTAATACAATGATATTAAACTTAATACGCATATAAATAGGTGTGCATAGATTTCTATGTCAGAAAAATATATTACATACGTGCCTCCATTTCTGATATTGAGCTCTCCACCTTGCCACCCTTTTCCCTTCATGAAACTCAACCAAAAACTCACCTTTCTCTTTGATTCTTCTTCCTTAATGTGGTGAGCACTTGAAAATGTACATTGTAAGGGAGAAAGGCACCTTTTTACAGAGTAGGAGCTCTCCTGTGCATCGTAGGGAAAGTACCGACCCAGAAAATAGTCCTTGAAGAATGGCCACATCATCACGTGCCTGTGCATCTCGAACACATGGGAAGTGTTCGACCACCACTCATGGGCATCGCCCTCCAGCATGTACGTGGCGAACATCAGCTTCTGTGGATCCGTACACTAATTGACCCAGAAAATCTTATCCAGCGCTTGAAGCCATCTCGCAGCAGCAATAGGGTCATAGGACCCATCGAAAGTAGGTGGCTTATGCTTATGGAAAGCATTCAGCCGGCGATCGATCTCATCACGATGCTCAACAAAAATCGGGACGGCCTGCATAGCCCCCTTCGGGTGACTGCCCTCGCCCAGTGGCTATGGATGTCCTCCTGATGACTAGGTGGAGGTGGAGGTGGAGGCGGTGGTAGCGGTGGAGATGGTGGAGGACACTGGCCAGCAGCAGCAGGACCAACCCTCAACTCCTCTAACATGACCCTCATCATCGTCATGTTTTCCATCCGGTTCTCCTCCAGTATATCTGCAGTGGCTCTCCTGTTCGCCTCTCTAATGGCGTCCAGCATAGCCTGGTTTGCCAACCTCGTGGCCTCCTGGCCGGCTAGTCGGGCCGCCTGCATCTCAGCTAATGCAGCCATGACAGGATCAGGTTGATCCTCGCTAGTACCTTGGTTTCTCCTTGGTTGTACCATGACTCTGCACAAGTTACACAAAGAATGAGTTGATCAGGCCCACGCCATGTGGTCACATATGCATCATTCATAATACACACCAATCAGAGAGAACACAAGATAGACACACAATGAACATCCTAAGTTATTGCAATACATACATTTTTCCCTAAAAAGTGCTCTGATACCATAAAATGTAACACCTCGTGTTAACCCGGTTTGTTAACATACTATCGTGTTAAGCCATGCTTCATTAAAAATTTGCGGAATATCTTTTTCTTTCCAATTATGACGTCATTACCATTACCAAATTAAATTACTTAATTCTTTTTCATAAAATAACGCCTGTAGGTAAATTGCAAGACAACTAACTGAATACCTCATATAAATATAAAGTGAGTATCTAAGTCACAGGACTACAACACATAGCCTGGACCAAAATCCTGATACATTATTACACCTTTAAATTAAACAAGACATGACTAAGTTTATGTGGCATGGACAATCCCCATGCTCACCAAATAAGGCAACAATGCCCAACACCAGTCTCAACAGCAATAATAGCATGAAGCTAAAAACATAAAAGTAATAAACAGCATCCAGCATCAGCTTATAACAGCATATCATCATAAGCAACATAAAACATGCATCAACTAAGCTCTGGCCTCCTGCCACTAGGAGTCTCAACCCCTGGGTTCCCTGAACCTGAAATAAGCGTCCCCAAACGTGGAGCGAGATCTCAAAACAAGAAATCTCAGTAAGACAAAGGGTCCTCAAGGATCTTCCACCCCAAGCTCACTTACATGTGCAACATAAGTTCTAAAAGCATTAATTTCCAGTATAAGTTCCAAAAGTATGCAGTGCAACAGATATTCATGACATATGAGTTATCACTATTCTACTGGCCAGAGAAAATGCAGGAATACTTCTATTACCCACATAGCAGTACAAGGAACATTGCTTGCACCTCACCCACGGCCTCACCATGTTGTACGCGCCACATACTCAGGCTTACCGTATAGGTGGGCCCACATACATATCATAAAAGCACATTGCATTTAAAGCTCAACAGCATTTCCAAAACATCAAAAGCATGTAACATAGCATGCATAAACCACATCCCGATGGGACATGTGGAACCATAACATGGCTAAACCGAGGACACGAAAGCTTACCTTGCAAGCTAACTATCCCAGCCATGAGTCTACACAAGCTCAACGCCTTCAAACAGCTCAATCACAATCTAATTAAATAGTAATTCATCATTAATAACCATTACTCAAGGTTACATTAAGTGATTAAGACTTCCCATCTGATTTTAACTTGTTAAAGGCATTTTCTGCATGAGGTATTCAAATACTCCCCGATGAGTATTCGAATACTCCAGCTCTCCAGAAAGTATCCGAATACTTTCACTCAAGTATTCGCATACCACAAGTTATCCGAATACTTTCCCACCAGTATCCAAATACCACCAAGTATCCGATACCAAACCCCAAGTATTCGAATACTATTAAGTATTCGACTACTTCTTCAAGGTTAATCGAATACTTTCTTCCCAGAAAGTATCCCAATACTCCAGCAATGAGTATTCGACTACCTGATGAACAAGTATTCGAATACTGCTCGAAAAGTATTCGAATACTTCTTCATCAGAATGCAGAAACACGAACTCCCTTATGCAAAATCCCAACTTTAAGGGTCCAAACGTGATTAGGAGTCCAAAAACTCCCAAAACAGATATTCTAAAGCATACTAAGGACCCAGAAACACATTCTTTTTATCAAATGGTTCAAGTTATGATTTTTAACCGATTAAACAAGCTTAAAACCTCAAAATGCACAAAGGGTGATCATGTATACCTCCAAGTGCTCAAAACTCTGAAAATGAGACACACTCAGGGTCCTCTACACAGCCCCAAGGTTCTAACCTTACCAAGGAACGAAAATGCAATCCAAGCTTTGCCCTTTCTCAAGAGAAATGGTTTCTTGAGCCAAAACTACCATGATAATGGTTCCACTCAACCAAAATCAGAAAATAGACCTCTCAAGTCTCACTAACAGCACCCATAAACTCAGAAATGCTTCACCAACTCCCTCACAAAGCTCACAACCAGTGTTTAAAACTTTAAAAAGGAGTAATCAAGGTAAAGGTGTAGTATTTGGTGAAGAATGAAGGGAGAGGTGGGTAGCAAAAGGGTTGCAGCAGCTGAAGGTCAGCAAGGTCACGTAGGAAAATAGGAATCTAGGGTTTTGTGCCCATAATAAGGGTATATATAGCCACTTAAGCATTTAACGCGCATTATTAGCATTAATAGCTACGCAAAATATTTTAATCCCAAACTTTGGAATCTTAACCTACTCATCTTTCTAAGATTTTTCATATTTTTATTTTATTTTTTGGAGCACCTTTCTGGTACGCGCTTTTCCATAGCCAGTATCATTTCCTGCACTAGTTCTCATTATTTTGACTTGAAACTCGTTTTACAAGTCCTATATATTATTCTAGTAATTATCATGCACTTATTATAATTTTTCGGGATACTTCACCGGTACGCATTTATACCGGATAGCAGAACCGGTATCTACGCTTTTCGTCCGAAAAGCGACTTTTAGCATTATCACCCAGTTACTATAATTATTAAAGTCACACAATAACTATTAAGTTCAATTATGGAATTATTTCCTAATTATCACATTTATTTAATTAATCTCCTTAAATAGTGGTGCGGGTTCTTACATAAGTGAGCTTGGGGTGGAAGATCCTTGAGGACCCCTTGTCTTACTGAGATTTCTTGTTTTGAGATCTCACCCCACGTTTGGGGACACTTATTTCAGGTTCAGGTAACCCAGGGGTTGAGACCTCGGGTGGCAGGAGGTCAGAGCTGAGTTAGATATTGCTGTTAGATGCTGGATATGCATGTTTACTGATTTTATGCTTTTAGCTTTATTTTATTATACTATTGTTGCTTTTGAGACTGTTGTTGGGCATTGTTACCTTATTTGGTGAGCATGGGGATTGTCCATGCCACATAGGGTTATTTGGCTAAAAAATATTAACTTTGAATTATTTACTTATGTGAATCAATTTCGCTTATTCTTGTAACATCCCGTAGTACTCCGGTTGTTAACATACATGATATTAAGTGTACACAACGAAAGATTTTATTTAAAGATTAATAAAACATCTTGTAAAAATCTGAGTAAACTTTTTCCAAAATAATTTCTGAAAACATTTCCAAAAGCGTTCACATGATATATTAAATTAGCGTAATTTTAACATCGTAATCTACTATCTAAGTCCCATTAGACATTACTAGTGGCCATTGACCAACCAAATATGACAACAGGTGTCATTCCTGAAGGAGTATAACGGAAAGCATAACGGCTGTTTAACGGATAACTGGGAGATAAGAATCTCATACATAATTACACCTGATAAACACAGTTAAGTAACAAATAGCTTGCAAGTCCCACAAGGACTGCAATCCCCTCACAGGGTTAGTGCATACATAATGGCTCTGTGCCCAAATTAATACATTTATACATCATGTTTGTACGTCCTCATCACATGCATCTAACATAACTCATAACAAATACCACCATAATCCAGAAGCTCAATTAATGACAATCCTGAGCATTATTACATACAATAATATAGTCTCAAAATAATCTAACTAGGCATGTCAAAACACTACACATGCCATATCACGATATAATATCGTAAATTAAACAGTTGCCTCAATCCACTAATCCGTAGTTGGGCCCTTTCCCCTAAACAGTTTTCAATTTGCAAGTTGATTCAAGCTTTAAACACACCTTAAACCCTAAATCATCCTTAAGTACAATTTTTGCACCTAAAACCCTAATTAATTCATACATGGCCGAAACCTAAAGGGTGTAATTCCTTAGGATTTTCTTTCATTAGATTACATGCTCATGTGTCCATAGACTAGTCTTAAGCCTAGGTTGTTAACTAGCTCCATAATTTGGTTTAATTAGCAAACCTAGTTATCTTTGATTAGAAACCCTAGGTTACTTTAATTTTAGCGTTTTTCTATTATTAGGTCACTTATGCATTCCCACATACTCACATTAGGTCTTAGTTGACTAAGTTCACTAATTACATAATTAGTGCTTCTAAACCCTAATTAGGTCCATTTTTAGGGTTTTCTTGTTAATTAACACATTATGCATGGTCCACCTCATTTTAACCCTTGATTAGTATCCTAATTAGGTCTTGAACCAATATTTGACATACTAATCCTAATTTATCCACACTTGGTCGAATTGCATTGGAGTGTAAATTAGGGTTTTTAGCTTAATTACTTCACAAATTTTTTAGTTAATTAAGTCCTACACTTAATTAGTCCACTAGTTCATTATTTAATTAAATTTTAAACATAAAATCCTGATTATATTCATTAGGGAAGATTTGACATGATAGTGTGATTAGGGTTTAAATCCATTCATTAATCAAGATTAGTATTCTTAAGCTTAAATGTTGCATTTTTAACATTTCCCTTGGTCCCACTAATGATTGTCCACACTTTACAACATCAAGAACCAGTTTTTATCAATTTAAAACATCAACCCCATTAAGAAGCCATGTTGGCCGAGTTGTTTAGGTGGGTGGGGGAGGGTTTTAGTCACCATTTTTCCAAGTAACTATGCTTACTTCTTCAAGTTAGCTCCAAGGCTCCAAGCTTCCACATCTATCCAACTAAGATGCATCTTTTTCACAAATGAAACACCTTTAACAAAGAATCAAAGTTAGAACTCAAGAACACAATTCAAAGGTGAGGTTTTTCAAGAAAAAAAATTCAAGAACTTACACTAAAACTCAAGGGAATAAACACCAAAGTGGTGTTCTTCATGGAGAACTCAAAATATCATCTCCATGGCATGGAAATGCTCCAAACCGTGACTGTACAAGGAGGGTTCAACATAAAATTTTTGGCTTTCCACAACAAAAATGGGATATTCTTGAAGAGGATGATGAGGGGAACAACTTTGATGAAGTAGGTTTGGTGATTTGATGGAGTTTTGGTGGTAGAAATCTAGAGTGAAGGAGGAGAAAGTTTGAAATTCAAAAATGTTATAGAGAGAGAAGGAGACGCATCTATGGCTGAATGGGAGGGTGTCTAGTCATTTTAGGGTTTTGACCAAGTCACTTAAGTGACTTTCTGTCCTTTAGTGACACCGATGTAATTTTTATCTAATCTGTTACCAATTTTCCACCTGGAAACTCCCAAGACTCTAACTTTAAGTAACAAATATTAAGTTTTTCTAATTATCATGTTCATAACTCAAAATTTGATTAGTAGATCTCAGATCCAGTTACTGCTGTTTATATAACACCTCAAGTATTTAAATGTGCATTTTAATATTATATTATGAAATGAAAGTTGGTGGATTAGTGAAAATCCAAGAATTATGGCCAAAAAGAGGCAAAAGGGCAAAATGGTAAATTGCCAACCGTGTGTTATGAGGCTTAAATATTGAGTTAGGGGTTTCAAATGACAAAAATAATACTGGAAATGGAATCAGGGCGGAAAATTGAGTAAATAGGCAAATTTGGGAAAATTGATGAATAGTGAATTTTTAGTGTTAAAATACTGAGGTGTGAGTGTACCAATAGGTGTGAAATTTTGATCAATATTTTGGAGAAATAAAAATATGTCATGGACTGGAAAAATATTTAGATTAAGGAATTGTGATCGGAATTTTTATCGGAGTTAAAGTTAGATCGCGTGTGGGACCCGTGTGACCGAAGTCACTTGGCCCACCTCCTTTTTCCTCTTCTTTCCTTCTCCTTTCTCCCTTATATGCGTGCTCCTTCCCCTGCAAAAGGCCAAGAAACACCATTTTCACCATTTCTTCCCATTTCTTCGTTTCTCCACCGAATCGCTTGGTTTTGGTGTCGAAATCTATCGTAAACAACCTTCCAAAGCCGTTGGTAACACTTAGAAGCCTTGAATCCACCTCTTTGGCCGCGTTTTTGAGCAACTCAGATTCGACCCATTAGTGTTGTTGGAGATTTCTTGGAGTTTTGATCTTCAAATGGTTTAGTGAAGCCTTGGTGGTGATCATACAACACATTGTAAGTATATTTGTGGTCTTTTGATGGTTGATTCCTTAGATCTATGAATTTGTGTTCAAACCTTTGATTTTAGATGTGTGATGATAGAGAGCCCAAATGGAAAAATGCTATTAGATGAAAAGGCCTTAGAATCATGTTTGTAAGCTAGAAATGCTATGTTAATTTTTGGTGAAAAATATAGGTTTTTAACTTAGAGGATTTTGAGGAATTTTCATGAAAAATGAGTTTTGGTGTAATTTGGATTTGATGATTGTTGTAGGGTGTCTCACACGGTTGGAATTGTGAAAAGTTGATTTGGAGCATACGTTTGGAACGGTGTTGCTCGTGTTAAGGTAAACTCTTGGAACTTGGGTTTAATCCCTAGTGAGCTCCACCACACCTAGAGGAAGGTTGTGGTTGGATTATGTGGTTATGACATGATGTGTTTGTGTGCTTGTATGCATATTGCTTGTATGCCAGTCGGGTATTGCCGTGGAGTCGACTCTGGGAGCGGCGCCAGGATGATCCAAACGTGGGACGTCCGCCGGATAGGGCTCATGAGGAGTTCCGGTTGGGTATTGCCATGGAGTCTTCTCAACCATGGGAGAGGCGCCAGGACTGTCTCGGGAGTTATATGATGGAGTCCTTGAACATGAATCCATGAGTGGATGTTCTTGGGTGTCTCCAGGAGGATGGTGATATTGTTTTACTTGCATATCATATTATGTCATTTTGATACATTTTAGTGAGCCATGGAGTGGAGAGAGCCTCTAGCTCCATTGGTTTACTGAGATATATCCGTATATCTCACCCCGTGTTTGGGGGACCACATTTCAGGTCACTATGAGCCGGGAGGAGCTTCGGGCAAGAAGCCCGTATAGTGGACGTTGGATTGGCATGCGGTGCATTGGATTGCATGACCTTTTGGAGGAGTTTATGGAGTGCACATAGCATACCATTAGTATTTTGAGACTTAGGTCATGAACATATTGCATGATGTCATTTCCATGCTTTTGTTAGTGTTCATGGTCATATGCTAAGTCTTGTTATGTTTTATTATTCATGGCTTGGATAACTGTATATTTTGAGTGAGCATGGGACTTGTCCATTGCCACATTCATAGCCTTGAAGTCTTGATGAGTAATGTTGTAAAAATGGTAAATATTTGCATGTAAATGGCCATTATTTTGAGAATGATGTAATTGATGTTAAACTTAAGGAAAATGCATGATGGAAGGGCCTAGAGCCTACATTAGGACATGATTATGTGTTATGTGGAGTACCAAGGGGTTAGGGATGGATTACACACCCTTTTTGGGGCTCAAAACTGCTGTAATCTGTCATTTTGCTGCATAGTAATCGATTACCCAAGCATGGTAATCGATTACCATGCAACAGGGGACGAAAAATTGGCTACTGTCTGCACTGGTAATCGATTACTGGCCTTTGGTAATCGATTACCATGTGAGGTAATCGATTACCCAAAGTTGGTAATCGATTACCAGAACAGAGGATGAAGAATTTTGGCTACTGCCTCATTTTTGACAGGTGGTAATCGATTACCACCCACTGGTAATCGATTACCACAGTGTAAATTTCGAAAATTAAGGTTTTTCTAGACTAAAAGAAAGGGGCTTAACTTGATGGGTAGAACTCCAAATGATACGTGGTTTGAAACCACGCGTAGATAACGTAAAGGACTATAACTTGGTAAAATGAGAGAGTAAGGAGGTGAGTTTAAATGAATTGAATAAAAAGAAAGATTTATGATGTTAGAAAGTGTATGATTCCGCAAATGGCAATTACAATTATAGTGTGGTTTTAATTGATTACGGAGAATGTATTGATGTAAAAGAAAAGGAATATGTTAAAAGAAAAATTTTCCCGTAATTTAATTAATCTAATCACTGTGATTGTAACTGCGCTTAATATCATAATCAATGTTAACAATACCGGTGTACAACGGGCTGTTACATTTTATGGTATCAGAGCAGTTTTGTTTAGGGAACTCTGATTGTTTGTGTATGTTGTATCTTGTGTGTCATAGCTATCTGTGAACTATTTATGATTAATGTATATGTGATTCCTCAGTGTGGGTCTGATCAACTCATTCCTTTGTGTTACATGTACAGATATCATGAGTAGGGCACGAGGTCGCCGTGGGGCACGTGGTGCAGGTCCTTTGCCACCGGATCCGGTCACTGCAGTACTGAATGCTCTGCAGGCGGAAACGGCTGCAAATAGAAATATGACTGAGAACCTGATGAAAGCTAATCAGGATATGATGCAGGCCTTTATGGCTGAGATGAGGGCGGATAGAGGTCGTCCTAGGAGGGATAATACACCTCCACATACGGCTACGGTGACTCCTACACCGACGCCATCTGTTACTCCTCAACAGGGGGAGAGTGGGGCTAGTCACCACACTGGTGAGGCTAGTCATCATACTACTACTGACCCTAGCTATGTTCCTGATCCATCATCTGTTGCCCAATCTACTGGGGCTGCTGGGCAGGTGCTTGATAATGCTGACGATGAGCGTAGGCTCATATCTTTTAGGAAACATAAGCCACCCGCATTTCTGGGGTCAAGGGACCCAAAGGAGGTCACTGCTTGGTTGAGGGGTATGGATAAGATTTTTCAAGTTATGAGATGCCAAGATCCGCAGAAGTTGTTATATTCTGTTTATATGCTGGAGGGTGATGCCCAAGAGTGGTGGGACAATGTGTCTCGCCCATTTGTTATTCAGGGTGAGGTTCTTACTTGGACTTTGTTTGAAGGATTATTTCATGAAGAATATTTTCCCCGCGATGTTCGGGAGGCAAAGCAAGGTGAATTCGATAATCTGGTGCAGGGAGTTATGACTGTGGATGCCTATGTGGCAAAATTTAATGAGCTTGTGAAGTTTGCTAATTATGGAGGTACTCTACCTACTCCGGAATTCTTGTCAGCTAAATTTCAAAGAGGGCTGAGTGAGAAGATTGCTAAGAGGATGTCTAATACGGCGGTGAGAAACTTTGCTGATTTGGTGACCCAATGTAAGAGGGTCGAGACTGTTTATGGGAGGTATCCGAAATCTGAGTCGGCAAAAGAGCAAGATGTTAAGAGGACACCTGGTCCTTCTGGTAATACTAACAGGGGAGGTTTCAATAATAATAATAGAGGTAGGGGGTTGCATGTGAGGCAGCCTCCTGGTCAGTTCAAGAGGGGTGGAAATACTGGTGGTGGTGGTGCTTCGAACAGATATTTTACCCCACAATGTGGGAAGTGTGGGAAATACCACACAGGTGTATGTGGTGCTGGTACGTCGAATTGTTTTAGATGTGGTCAGAGTGGCCACTTTGCTAGAAATTGTACATCTTCTTCGGGGCAGGCTGCGAATCTGCAGGCCTTGCCGCCAGCTACTACTACTACTGCTGCTCCTATTGCTGTTGTTCCTACTGTGGGACGAGTTTATACTACAAATGCACAACGTACTGAAAAGGCTCCGAATTTGGTCAAAGGTATAATTTTTCTATCTAATGTTGATTTATCTGTGTTGTTTGATTCGGGAGCAACACATTCATTTGTGGCGGACTATGTGGCTATGTAGCTGTAATTCAAGGTAACACGGATGGTTCCTCCGATGCGTATTACTACTGCTACAGGGGAGGTTAGTGAATCGTCTTGGATCTGTGAAGATGTGAAGTTCACTTATTTAGGCAGGGGTTACACCATTGATTTAATTATCTTACCCCTGGCCTCTGTCAATTTAATTTTGGGGATGGATTGGTTGTCTCGGAACTGCGCAATGATTGATTGCTGCGGGAAGAGGTTGTTGTTATCTCACGAGAGGCCGTCTGTTTGTCCGTCTCTGTATTTGTCTGTAAGTCAAACTGTGAAAGCCTTGAAGGCTGGAGATTTGGGTTATGTCTTGTTGGGCGGATTGGTGGGTGATAAAAAGGAAGAGATTTCTGCTATTCCAGTTGTAAATGAGTTTGAGGATGTATTTCCGGATGAGATACCGGAATTCCCACCTGAGAGAGAGATTGAATTCTCGATTGATTTATTGCCTGGTGTGGGGCCGATCTCCTTGGCTCCATACCGGATGTCGCCACTTGAGTTGGCTGAATTGAAGAAACATATTGAAGAACTGTCTGCGAAGAATTTTATTAGGCCGAGTGTGTCTCCGTGGGGAGCACCGGTTATATTTGTAAAGAAAAAGGATGGTAGCATGAGATTGTGCACTGACTACCGACAGCTGAATAAAGTGACTATTAAGAACCGGTACCCATTACCGCGTATTGATGATTTATTAGATCAGTTGAGGGGTGCCTGTGTATTTTCAAAGATTGATCTCCGGTCCGGATATCACCAGATTCGGATTAAACCGGAGGATGTACCTAAAACAGCTTTCCGATCCAGATATGGACATTTTGAATATCAAGTGATTCCTTTTGGGCTTACTAATGCCCCGGCGGTGTTCATGGATTATATGAATCGCATTTTCAAACCGTATTTGGACCAGTTTGTAATTGTGTTCATTGACGACATTTTGATCTATTCGAAGAGTAAAGAGGAGCACATGGACCATTTGAGGACTGTGTTGCAGGTGTTGAAAGACAAGAAACTATATGCTAAACCGTCTAAGTGTGAATTCTGGTTGTCTGAGGTGCAGTTTTTGGGTCATGTTATTTCTGCAAGCGGTGTTGCAGTGGATCCAAGCAAGATTGAAGCGGTGAGTGACTGGGAACGACCTAAGACTGTGACTGAGATTAGAAGTTTTCTGGGGCTTGCTGGCTATTATCGCCGATTTATACAGGGATTTTCTGCAATGGTTCTACCGTTGACCCGATTGACACGAAAGGATACTCCTTTTGTGTGGACCCAGGAATGTGAGGACTGTTTTCTGCTACTGAAAGAGAAATTGACCACTGCTCCGGTGTTGACTTTACCAGATCCGGAGGGTGAGTTTGTGTTATATTGTGATGCTTCTAAGAAAGGTTTAGGGAGCGTACTGATGCAGGAAGGAAAAGTGATTGCATATGCGTCTAGGCAGTTGAGGCCGCATGAAGAAAATTATCCGACGCATGACTTAGAATTGGCTGCTATTGTGTTTGCCTTGAAAATTTGGAGGCATTTTCTGTATGGGATGAAATTTGCTGTGTTCAGCGACCATAAGAGCTTGAAATATTTATTTGATCAGAAGGAGCTGAATATGAGGCAGCGTAGATGGGTTGAATTTTTAAAAGATTATGACTTTGAGCTGAAATACCACCCGGGAAAAGCTAATGTTGTGGCAGATGCATTGAGTAGGAAGTCTGTTAACTTATCTCATATGATGATGTGGGACAATGAAGTGATTGAGCAATTTCGTGACATGAAAATAACGGATTTCTTTGCAGGAAGAATGTGTGATATGGAGTTGACTCGGATTGAGAACGAGCTGCATGAGAAGATTAAAGAGACTCAGATTCGCAATGAGAGTATAAAGTATTTGAAAGGCCAGAGTGGCATATCTGTGAATGAACAAGGATTACTATTATATCAGGGCAGGATTGTTGTGCCCAGGGAACTTGCAGAGGAAGTTATGACTGAGGCCCATAAGGGTCAATATGCTATCCACCCAGGTGCCACAAAGATGTACCAAGATTTGAAAGTTAAGTTCTGGTGGCCTGGTATGAAAAGGGATGTTGCCGAGTACGTGTCTAAGTGCTTGGTTTGTCAAAAAGTGAAAATAGAGCATCAGAAACCTGCTGGACTACTTCAGCCGCTGGATATACCAGAATGGAAATGGGAGAGTATTTCAATGGATTTTGTTGTGGGATTGCCGAGAACTCAAGCTGGTTATGATTTGATTTGGGTTATTGTGGACCGACTTACGAAGTCTGCACACTTTCTACCAGTGCGAGTGGATTACACCACAGAGAAGTTGGCTACATTGTATGTAAAGGAGATTGTTAGACTCCATGGGATACCGATTAGCATTGTGAGCGATCGGGACCCGAAGTTTACTTCACGATTTTGGGGAGCCTTGCAGCAGGCTTTTGGCACTCAGCTTAGACTGAGCACTGCTTATCACCCGCAGACTGATGGTCAGACTGAGAGGACCATACAGACACTTGAGGATATGCTGAGAGCTTGCACACTGGAACAGGGTAATGCTTGGGATAAGTACTTACCACTGGTGGAATTTTCTTATAATAACAGTTTTCATTCCAGTCTGGGTATGGCACCATATGAGGTTTTGTATGGTAGGAGGTGTCGTACGCCCACTTGTTGGACTGAGGTAGGCGATAAAGAAAGATTTGGTCCGGATTTTGTGCAGGAAACGACAGTGCAAATTGAAATGATCAGAGAGAAATTGAAACAGGCGCAGAATCGGCAGAAGAGCTATTATGACAATAAGCATAGACCGCTGGAATTTGAGGAAGGTGACCATGTATTTGTACGTTTGTCGCCGGTCACAGGTGTTGGCCGTGCGTTGGGTGTGAGGAAGCTGAGTCCACGGTTTATTGGGCCATACCAAATTATGAAAAGAGTAGGATTGGTGGCCTATCAGCTTGCCTTACCCCCGCAGTTATCTAATTTACATGATGTTTTTCATGTGTCGCAGTTGCGACGTTATGTTCCGGATGAATCACATGTGGTGATGCCGGATAATATTGAAATCGGGGAGAACTTGAAGACTCCCATTGGTCCTATTGCAGTTTTGGATCGCAGTGAAAAGCGATTGAGAAGTAAAGTGATTCCCATGCTGAAGATTCAGTGGGAAGGCCGCACACCTGAGGAGGCTACTTGGGAGCGGGAGGACGAGATTCTCCGGCTGTATCCTGAGTTAGCGAGCAGGTATGATTTAATTTTGCGGACAAAATTTCAAAAAGGTGGGGTGAATATAACACCTCAAGTATTTAAATATGCATTTTAATATTATATTATGAAATGAAAGTTAGTGGATTAGTGAAAATCCAAGAATTATGGCCAAAAAGAGGCAAAAGGGCAAAATGGTAAATTGCCAACCGTGTGTTATGAGGCTTAAATATTGAGTTAGGGGTTTCAAATGACAAAAATAATACTGGAAATGGAATCAGGGCGGAAAATTGAGTAAATAGGCAAATTTGGGAAAATTAATGAATAGTGAATTTTTAGTGTTAAAATACTGAGGTGTGAGTGTACCAATAGGTGTGAAATTTTGATCAATATTTTGGAGAAATAAAAATATGTCATGGACTGGAAAAATATTTAGATTAAGGAATTGTGATCGGAATTTTTATCGGAGTTAAAGTTAGATCGCGTGTGGGACCCGTGTGACCGAAGTCACTTGGCCCACCTCCTTTTTCCTCTTCTTTCCTTCTCCTTTCTCCCTTATATGCGCGCTCCTTCCCCTGCAAAAGGCCAAGAAACACCATTTTCACCATTTCTTCCCATTTCTTCGTTTCTCCACCGAATCGCTTGGTTTTGGTGTCGAAATCTATCGTAAACAACCTTCCAAAGTCATTGGTAACACTTAGAAGCCTTGAATCCACCTCTTTGGCCGCGTTTTTGAGCAACTCAGATTCGACCCATTAGTGTTGTTGGAGATTTCTTGGAGTTTTGATCTTCAAATGGTTTAGTGAAGCCTTGGTGGTGATCATACAACACATTGTAAGTATATTTGTGGTCTTTTGATGGTTGATTCCTTAGATCTATGAATTTGTGTTCAAACCTTTGATTTTAGATGTGTGATGATAGAGAGCCCAAATGGAAAAATGCTATTAGATGAAAAGGCCTTAGAATCATGTTTGTAAGCTAGAAATGCTATGTTAATTTTTGGTGAAAAATATAGGTTTTTAACTTAGAGGATTTTGAGGAATTTTCATGAAAAATGAGTTTTGGTGTAATTTGGATTTGATGATTGTTGTAGGGTGCCTCACACGGTTGGAATTGTGAAAAGTTGATTTGGAGCATACGTTTGGAACGGTGTTGCTCGTGTTAAGGTAAACTCTTGGAACTTGGGTTTAATCCCTAGTGAGCTCCACCACACCTAGAGGAAGGTTGTGGTTGGATTATGTGGTTATGACATGATGTGTTTGTGTGCTTGTATGCATATTGCTTGTATTGTGTGAAAATTGTGTGGTCACTGGCCAGTTGACGAGTGGAGTTTGGACATCCGCTGGGTTCATCCTTGTGAGAATGCCAATCGGGTATTGCCGTGGAGTCGACTCTGGGAGCGGCGCCAGGATGATCCAAACGTGGGACGTCCGCCTGATAGGGCTCATGAGGAGTTCCGGTTGGGTATTGCCATGGAGTCTTCTCAACCATGGGAGAGGCGCCAGGACTGTCTCGGGAGTTATATGATGGAGTCCTTGAACATGAATCCATGAGTGGATGTTCTTGGGTGTCTCCAGGAGGATGGTGATATTGTTTTACTTGCATATCATATTATGTCATTTTGATACATTTTAGTGAGCCATGGAGTGGAGAGAGCCTCTAGCTCCATTGGTTTACTGAGATATATCCGTATATCTCACCCCGTGTTTGGGGGACCACATTTCAGGTCACTATGAGCCGGGAGGAGCTTCGGGCAAGAAGCCCGTATAGTGGACGTTGGATTGGCATGCGGTGCATTGGATTGCATGACCTTTTGGAGGAGTTTATGGAGTGCACATAGCATACCATTAGTATTTTGAGACTTAGGTCATGAACATATTGCATGATGTCATTTCCATGCTTTTGTTAGTGTTCATGGTCATATGCTAAGTCTTGTTATGTTTTATTATTCATGGCTTGGATAACTGTATATTTTGAGTGAGCATGGGACTTGTCCATTGCCACATTCATAGCCTTGAAGTCTTGATGAGTAATGTTGTAAAAATGGTCCATATTTGCATGTAAATGGCCATTATTTGAGAATGATGTAATTGATGTTAAACTTAAGGAAAATGCATGATGGAAGGGCCTAGAGCCTACATTAGGACATGATTATGTGTTATGTGGAGTACCAAGGGGTTAGGGATGGATTACACACCCTGTTTGGGGCTCAAAACTGCTGTAATCTGTCATTTTGCTGCATAGTAATCGATTACCCAAGCATGGTAATCGATTACCATGCAACAGGGGACGAAAAATTGGCTACTGTCTGCACTGGTAATCGATTACTGGCCTTTGGTAATCGATTACCATGTGAGGTAATCGATTACCCAAGGTTGGTAATCGATTACCAGAACAGAGGATGAAGAATTTTGGCTACTGCCTCATTTTTGACAGGTGGTAATCGATTACCACCCACTGGTAATCGATTACCACAGTGTAAATTTCGAAAATTAAGGTTTTTCTAGACTAAAAGAAAGGGGCTTAACTTGATGGGTAGAACTCCAAATGATACGTGGTTTGAAACCACGCGTAGATAACGTAAAGGACTATAACTTGGTAAAATGAGAGAGTAAGGAGGTGAGTTTAAATGAATTGAATAAAAAGAAAGATTTATGATGTTAGAAAGTGTATGATTCCGCAAATGGCAATTACAATTATAGTGTGGTTTTAATTGATTACGGAGAATGTATTGATGTAAAAGAAAAGGAATATGTTAAAAGAAAAATTTTCCCGTAATTTAATTAATCTAATCACTGCTTAACTTTAACATTATTGGTCTAATTATGACTTGTTAGGCATATATTGGTCTTTCTTTCCATTTTCTCATCTTTTTCCCGTTCCAGGATTCTACCGGCTGCTTCTATAACAATACAAAATATCCGGTAGAAGTGACTTTTCCAAAATACCCCAATATGGGTATCAAACTTCATCAAATCATATACTAACATCATCTATGATAATCATATCAAAAAAATAGCTCTCCAATCCAGATTTTCTAATTTGTAGCTATTCTACTGACTGTTATTGCGTCAGCAGTCAAAAATAATAGATGAAAACCCACCAGTGTAGAATACTATCAATATGGATATCAAATTTCCTAGAATCTCATCCTCATTCCATTTATGGCCCTAAGGTCTTCATAATAATCCTCTAATTTTGAGATTATAAAATTAGGGTTATTATAGCTCTGAAGGACAATTGATTTGAATTGGAGCATTGGAGCAATGGTTAAGTTAAAAGAACTTAAAAACGATAAAGAAGAAGCAAAAATTTGGTGAAAATCTTTCTGAAGTTGTCTTATGGCTAATTTTATGTATCCAAGATGTCGGATTTTGACCTTATGTTGTTCATAGAAGTTGTAGATCTCATTTTTATCTTTTTGACGAGACCAAGATCACATATATAGAATGCGTATAGCTCAAGTTTGTGTCCAAAATACGAAACCTTATTTTTTTCTATGAAATCAGCATATTTAAGTGTGATATAAGGCACTTTAGGGCGCAGTTGCGACCCAATTCAGGCCCTTTACATGGTTTTCACCTAAAACAAGGATTCTTACACCTATTTAAGTTCTTCTTCTTGAGATTTTGATAGAAATTGACATAGGATGCATAGTTTTCGTCAAAAATAAAGAGCGTTCTTCATGCTTTTAAGAGTGAGAGAACAGTCGGAGGAAAATCACTTTATGATTCTTGAAGATTCACCGCGCTATTACACCAATCAAGTTTGGGGAAGCCTTCTTGATTTCTTGTTTTA